>CM034156.1:23832542-23955042 GCA_019776745.2 Taxus chinensis
TAACATCATGTAAATAAAAATTCAAACATTTATGAAATGATGATTCATCTTTTAGTTTTGACTAAAAAGTTGATTATGTTATTGTAGCATAATTCTTGGGCTCTGGACTGAGCTCTGAATTGTGTATATTATTCCTTAAAGGAAACTTCGGACTAAGCCCGTGGATGTGTATATTTTATCTTGCAGTTAGCTCCAGACTTAGAAAACCGTTTATATTCCCAGCTCCCAACCATTCACCCTTTTAGCTCTGAACCATTTATATTTCTAGTTCTGGACCATTCATACTTTTAGCTCTGGAAAATTCATACTTCCAACTCTAGACCATTTATACTTCCAACTCTAAAACATTCACACTTCTAGCTTTAGACTATTCATACTTCTAGCTCTAGACTGTTCATACTTCCATCTTTAGATGATTCACTCCCATTAACTCTAAACTTGTCAAATAGCTAATTGTAAACATTGTATCTTTAATAGGTAGCTCCAGACTGAGCCCCTGAATGTGTATATTTTGTCTTGCGGTTAGCTCCAGACTTAGAAAACCATTTATATTCCCAGCTCCTAACTATTCACCGTTTTACCTATATTTTGTCTTGCGGTTAGCTCCAGACTTAGAAAACCATTTATATTCCTAGATCCTAACTATTCACCCTTTTACCTTTATAGCATTTATATTTTTATCTCTAGACATTCATACTTTCAGCTTTGGACAATTCATACTTCTAACTCCGAACCATTTATACTTCCAACTCCGGACCATTCATACTTCCAACTCTATAACATTCACACTTTTAGCTCTTGACCATTAATACAACTAGCCCCAAACTTTTCATACTTCCAGCTCTGGACCATTCATACTTCCATCTTTGGATGATTCAATTCCATTAACTCTGAAATTTTCAAACAACTAATTGTAAATATTATTCATTTTATATGAGAATGACCATATGTACATTCTAAGAATATTGTTTGTACCATAATGGGCATTTGCTCATTCTAAGAATATTTGGAACAAGTAGATGAATATTATATGTAAAGTATCAATGTAACCTCTATTTTTCCTTTATATTAACTTTTTTTCTATGCATAAAAATGTCATAGATCATGTAGGACGCCCTATAAATAAATAACATTCAATAAATGTTCTAATATAACAATAAGTATTTACTATTTTTTCCAGCTGAAAACCATAAACCATAAAGTTGAAATCCAAAAAATATGATATATAAATCCAAAAATCTCTAATGTGTAATCCAATAACAATATATTCTAATTCTAATATTTGATATAAATAAAACCAATACAAACAATTTCAATTTTTAATCTAGACTGGGATATGTCCAAATTTAATGAAATTATGGTTCCTTGTATATTAATAAAATTCAAAATTTGAACATGATCTATCATGTATATGTATAACTATTATTGAGTATATGTACATGTCAAGTACTTATAAATGAATGTGGATACTTTGTTTTTTCAACTTTCCACCTTAAATGAGTGTTAAAATGTAGATTCTTGATTATTAATGTTTGAAGATATGTACACATTTCTAGATTTTATATTTGTAGGTCACTTCTATATTTTCCTCATACATGCACACACATAGCGTATATCATTGCTAAAAAAATAATTAGAAAAAGGTGTATAACTTAGTTACAAAATGTTTATGTATTCATGTAAATATGTTCCATCAATAGACCCCACCCCAATGATAACATCTTTAGTAATTGGTTTTCTCCCAACTTATGGTGCCTTTCCCCAATGATATAATGTAAGAAGAAAAATTAAATTCATGATTAAAGAGATAAATCATTCTATTGATAATAATTGATTAAGTAAACTTTATTAAGCCCACCTAATTTCAAATTTTAAGGGTATTTAACTATATGTAAGTTTGTTAATGTGATAACTCTTTAATAGGGTTTACGATTAACAACCCTCCTTAATAATTATACGGGATTAGGGTTGTCTAAAATCCTCACTCGGTAGGTCATTATTTAATATATTAACAAGCTGAATATAACCTCCAATTTTATTGTAAGTAAGTTAATGTTTGTGAGGGAATATGAGAGAAGTAGTGAAAGTAAAATCTTCTCTTTTTTGAGATAAAGATGTAGGTTCGTGGAATTAATTATCCAACCTTTCTACTCCTATTTTTATGGCCTTGAAATGAAGATGTAGGTTCGTGTAATTGATTATTTCACCTTTTTTATTCTATTCTCATGGCTTTCTACATTAGTAAAAACCCCATCTTCGTGTTGTTCACTAGTTATTGTTCAACATATTCTCCACATCATAATGTTTAAGTGAATATTTTTATGGTTAAGTCACTTAAAGATAAAATATCTAAATTTATAAATCAATCAAATAAATCCATCTCTAAAGTCATAAATGTAGCTTAAGTCTGAATTTAAATATAATGTTAATATATACTTGTTAAGATGTTAGACTAAATTTGACAAGTGTAGATTAGAGAAGGTAAACATTATTTTAAATTTAGTCTAAATTCATCTTGGTATTTAAAGTCAACTTTAACCTCAATTGTAAGTTTTCATGCTAAAGCACCTTTAACCCTGATATTATAATCACACATTAAGGTGACTTGCATATAATGAATTTAAATGTGACTTTAAAACTGACAATAAAGTGAATTAAAGTATGTTGTTAAGGTGTCTTTACTTTAAAATTGTTATTGTTTATAGTTTTTAAAAGTTCAAGGCATTTTTATGGACTTCCATAGTTATAAGAGATGTGTACAAAGGGTTTATGCATAATATTTTCCTAAGTTATTGCAAAAATTTAATTCATGGAGCTTTCAAGGAATAACAAAAGGTGAAATTTTGTCATATGTATTAGTTATAAATGCCCCTCTATGAGCATTTATGATGTTGTCTCATGGAATGTGATGACCGAAAAATGTGTAATGCACAACTATTGCAAGGATGCTCTCAAAATAACTTTAAAATAATGAAACACATTTGAACATTTTTTGACATGTAACCATATGGGCTTAGTGGAAGAGGGCTTTAAATATTTCAGTGACATGGGTGACTCATTATATATGCCTAAAATGGATCGTTATATATGGATGGTTGACTATGTTGGTTATAATATGGCGATTGTTTAGCATTACGATTTAAATTACATATATGTCAAAAGGAAATATGTCCCATTGATTGTGATCATTGTAGCTTACCTAAGACATGGTTACGCTCAAGAAACATTGAGACAATGGTGAAATATTATTATAATATTAAGTGATTGCCATGTTGTTATTTATTTTTTGAATTTCAAGTTGCACATGATCGGAATGATTTGCCATGATGGTGATCCTCATCTTCCATTATATGTAGCTTCCAAGTCACAAAATAATAATTGTATGGCAAATACATATTATTAAAATTTAAAATTGACATCTCAAAAAAAGGTGCCTCATCAAATGCGATCATTGCAGCACTTACCCAAGAGATGTTTATCCTTTAAAAACATTAAAACAATGATAAAGTATAAGGCACATAATGCTCTAAAATATTTTCTAATGGGGAAAGAGGTTAGTGAGTGAGAAGACAAACGAAATGGATTACATTCCCCCTTCCTCCCCCGTACTAAAAAATTCTCTAAGGCCCTTATCGTGTTAAGTGTGTCCAATTTCCTTGCTCGATTTATTATCAACAAACACGAGGAAATATGTCATTACTTTAATAAATATTCATGAGATGACTTAAAACACATGGGTAAAATCCCATTTTTTGTTATTTTTTATTTTTATTTAAAATTTTAATCGCATAATTAACAAAAGTAGATATAAATATTACTTTGATTATTAAAAATTTAATTATTTTTATTTTTATGGGATTTTACCTATTTAAGTAATTTCAAGATGACTTGCATACGTAATCATTGCCCTAATGACATTATTTCTCATATATTTTAGATAAAGTTGCTAATTGTTATATCAACATACACCTTTTTTTGACTTGCAATTATAGCTTTATCTTTGTTAAAATAGGGTTATATTCTTTTGGAATCATGATATATTTGTTTTATGATTAATAGATACAATGATGGATTTCCAATTTTAAAAAATTCTTAACTTTTAGACATTACACTGACACTTTTAAAGAATATATAAACACCTAAGAACACATCCTCTCATGGGTTATGATTTAAACTTCCATTCAAACATCACATGGTTTTCACCTTTATTTCAAAATTATTGTGTTAAAACACCTTCTTCCTCCAATCTCCTCATCTCATCAACATAATCAATCCTTATCTCAAAGATTGTAAGAAAGAAACACTCCCTACATATGACAATAAGGAGGAGTTATACTTGATAGTTGTATAAAATTATTTACATTATTTTTAAGTAGGTATGAACCAAATGTATTTACTAGTTTTTAGTAATACCTAGTAAAAGGAAAGGGGAATTTTTAAACCAACTATAAAACAAATCTATAAAAATAAATTAAATATTTATTTATCTTTCGATGTTTTCCTTATTTTGTATTATAGACCGATCCTAACATCTGAATGGAATATTTTAGTAGATAGCTATCATAAATATTTACCATAATAACAAAGGTTGACTCTTTAAAATGTCATACTCACTAAAAATAATTCTTAAGAACACAAAACTATGGGGTTGGAATGATTCAAAGGTCATACTTGGGTTATTTGTCATGTTTTTCTATACTTTATTATTGTAAGGTTTAGAATAATATAGATTTAAATCTAGAGAAAAGAGAAATGCTAATCAAAATCAAGGCCTCAATCCCCTGTAAGATATCGTTATTGGCATAAATGTATGCCTTCATGACTAATAATTATGATTTGAATACTAATCATAAAAAAAATGAATCTGTGGATACTAGGTGATGGTCTAAAGTCATGGTAGGATAAGAATTAAACAACATAAATGGAACTTGAATGAAAAATTTGGCAAAGCAGAAGAATAAGTGGGGTATTAACTTGCATTAAAATGTATAATATCAAACAAAGGGATAAAAATCTATATAAGAGAAAAAATTAGGCTAGCTACATAGACAAATAAAGTCCTCATGAAACAAGAATACTACCTCCATGATTTTAAACCCGTGCATAATCACTATAGAAAAACTTTCATCAGGGTAAATATTAGTGGAATGCAAAGATGTTAATAACCTAATTCAAAATTAATTCACACTAACTTAAATGTAAAAGATTACATGCCAAACACCTAAAGAATAGAAAGAGGAGATAACTATTTATTTTGCAACTCGAAGGTGGTAGAGATAAAATAACATTTCAATATGAAGTAATCAAAACATAACAAAATCTAAATTAGGTATAATAACACTTTAAGGTTGATTCTTAACATGCCTCCTTAATAGAGAAGATAAATGATGCACACAAAATTATATTCCAAATTAACACAAAAGGTTCTCCTATAGTTAAAAAAGTCTTAATAGCTTGAATTCGGGATTGTTGCCCTTGCATTGTTCCTTTTTTACTCTTACTGCTCTAAGAAACCTTTTTTACAATGTTGTAACAAATTTTTATATTTTAGTTTAATTTCATGAACATAAATAACATTATTTTAATCTTCTTCTTACATTTATCCTTGAATTCTTCCTACCAAAGTGAAGTGTGAACGAATCCACCACTTATTTTTCTTTTAGTACAACTAAATTTTAACAATTGAATGTTTTATATTTATAACCACTCTTTGAAACATTTATTACAATATCGTTGTCACTTCATACTTAATAAATTAATATTTTTCCAATCTTCTTCTTATATGTATAGCATTTCTTCGAAATATTGGTCTGTCATATCTATGGTGTTTCCCATACTTGGCATCATTTCAGAGTGGAAATTTGATTTTTCATTTGGAAAAGAGGAATTTGGATATTTTTCCTCATATCTTGTTGATTGCAAAATTTCAGCTTATAAAAAAGCTATGATTGTCTTTTTGTAGATCCAATTGCAAGCTTAGAAAGTAGCTCTAGAGGTATCCCATATCTAGAACATCTTGATCATTGGGGCAATACTCCCTTTACTATTACATGGATTCCAATACCCTCTAATTCTCATGATCCCTCATTGAGAGGTAAGTGCATTGTCGTAGTAGGTTGTGTAGCCATTCTTGCAGCTACTCGAACTGAGGATTTATACCTCGCTGCCACACTCCTCCACATCATGTGTGGGTTATGGGGTTCACAACTTCCATGACACAAAATATGGGCTCTTCCTTTTCTATAGACAAGGTCCCTCAGTTGGCCCTATCCATTTCTCTAGCCCCAAGCCAAGAACAAGGAAATCAAGACACTGTTAAAGCTACTCAAAACACAACCACTAGGTAGGATCCCATGTGATGTAGAGCTCCACACCCTATGTATGCATTCCACAATTCACAACAATTCAATTTCACCCAAAACACACTATTACCCTATTTTAGAAGTTTCCTTGCACTAGTTAGAACAATTATTTAGTACATGCTAATTCATGTTTATTACATGCTAATTCACTTAGTAGTAAGGGGAAATTATTTGAAAACCACCTTGACTCTATCTTACCTTCTTAATCCTTCCCTTGGCTTCTTGGTGTACTTGTTCTTAATTAGGTGAGGTTTGAAATTTTGTACATTCAATGATCTCATTTCTTCACTATGTCTTGCCTCAAAGCCTCAAACAAGGTTAGCATACTGTAAAAATGACTAAATTTCCAGGTGTTATGGAATATTTCAAAAATTTGACAAAACTACCTTTACAAAGCTCTCAAGACAAGGCTACTTGATTCATTCATGATCAAAGTGGTCTATAAGTACCCACAAGAAGCTACCAACCTCATTAGCTTCTCCATATCATTTCATAAATGCATGCAAAGTTCTAAATTCCATATTCTTCATTTGTTCCCTCTACCTTACTTTTGCATTCTTACTCTGAGAGGTCTACTAGCCATGGTACAGGTTTGAAAATGTCGTATATTTTGACACAAACCACTTAAAGACTCAAAATAAACCTCTTTGAGTGTCCATTTTTAAGTTCTTGAAGCTTGCAAAATTCCAGGGTCGAACTCCAAACCTACATATGAATTCCCTCATTAATCTCTCTTTTTTATTAGCCTATGACGTGTTTCAAAGGTTTCCTTAGAAACTGTCAGAAAAATCATAAAGAGGAGAGTTTGCTTTAGCACAAAACCTTCTTGAACACTTTACCAACTCTGAGACAAAGGCTATTTATCAATTTTCATAAATATTCACTAGTGCAATTAATAGATATTGCAATTTCAATTTTCAAACCGTAGGTGTTTTCTACACAAACCCAAGAAGCTTTATTTTTCAATAATTTTTGAAAAATGGTGATCCAAAGCTCAATATTTGGTATATAGGTCTGTATAGGCTTCCTTCACAGGTCTAAGCTAATAGTGTTGATCAACTTCATGATTTCTTGCATAAATTCATGAGGTTAGGTATGTACAAACTTGTTGAAATAGGGTATCTAGAATTCAAAAGACTCTCTATGCTAGGTATTCTGAATATGGATAAGTTTATATAACCTTCCCATCAAATCAGCAGGTTTTCCACAGCCATTGACACATTCTCCTCCTTTTTTTTACAAAATAGTCTATAATTTTACAAGATCACAGTAGTTTTATTACAACTAAGTCTCTATCTTAGGCTTGTTCTCATCAATGGTTTACATGCATGCAACAAAATTTGACAAGTCAATCACCCTACAAACCTTTGATGACACTTCACACCTTATACATCCCTTGTTTTAATCTTGCAGCACATCCACATTAATCTCAAACAATATAACCTTCTTCCATGTAAAGCACAGTCTTCACTGTCTGAGATTTGGATTAAGGGTTTTATTCATGTTAAGAAGAATGATGCATCATACAACCTTCAAATTTGAAAGAATCAAATCCATTACCTACCCATCACGAGGATCATTAATCAATTATACTAAGAATCTTCCTATAACACTTATCCTCTATTATGCACAGCCCAAGCATTACATACAAATGGCAGAGTACTGTTATATTAACCTTCAACTATCTTCCAAAGAGGGTTTCAGTGGTCCATTAGGAATTTGTATAAAGAAACTAATAGTCTTCAAGACATGGTTATTGAGCTCATAACTCTAAACTCCATAAACAAGATTCTGATATCAAAAATGAGCCAATACATATAATAAATTGTATATCTTAAAAAATTTGGAGCTTTTTCCTCCTCACTTACCTCCCTCTCACCTTCTCATCTTTGAGGAATGATCTAACTAACTCTCCATTCGAGCCTTTATCACATTACATCTTTATCCATAACCCTAGCTAACTAGCTCTCTTCATGATATTACCTCTCAACCTTGAGAATACACTTCCCTTGCATTTTGAATATACCATTATACCCATATACCCCTGAAGAGCCTTTTACAACATGAATAACACTTTAATAAGTCCTAATAACATCTAGAACTCCTAATCAAGAGGTTTTATGTCTCTACCATGCCTTATATAGGATTCTTTACAATTTCAAATATTTGAATTATGAACTTGGAGGGAAAGTGATCATTTGTTTTCACCCTGAAATCTGAGACTACCCCATGTTAAAAAAATTTGTACTTTTAAAATAATGGGTATTTTTGTGTGTTAATTGCCAGAAAGTGTTTGTATTGTGTCAAGATATTCCCAGAGAGTCATATTAGCCAATTTCACCAAATACCCAGATGCCCAAAATTGTTATATTCTGTCGCTGGGGTTTGCCTGCGGGAAATTTGTATTTAATTATTTTGAGCCCCGTTTGAGGCAATTTGTGCTCCGGTTTAACCCTGTTGTGATCGTACATGTCAATATTCCCATATACCAGTAGGGTTTTAACCAGGAATGAATTCTGGGCTTTATTTGTGACTTCTGGCAACGTTTTATGTTTTTGTGTTTTCCCGTTTCATTTTCTGTGAAATTTCTCTGGATCAATTCCTTTGCTGATTTGGCCTGATTCTTGTCCTGGAGTATCTGGAGATCACATATGCACGTTGTGCCAGAAGGAATTCGCCATCGGAGGTCTGGTTCTCTGGGAAAAGATGAAGTCGTGCACCAAAAAGCTTCTTCTGGGCTGGCCGCATTTTTGGAAAAAGAGGGTTTGAAGTGGATCATGGGATTTTTGGAAGCAGCAGGCAGGTGGGAATTTTGTACCTACCTAGCAGGGTACTTTTTCCCATGAAAACAATGTCACTTAAGTCACAATGGGAAAATTAGAGGCAGCAGGCAGGCGGGAATTTCTTACCTGCCTTGCAGGGTAAAAATTCCCATTGTGGAATAAAAGAAAAATCACTTAAGTGAATCATGGGATTTTATCGTCTACCTTGTAGGGTAAATAATTCCATTATGAAAGTCAAACGACTTAAGTGAATCATGGGATTTTCAAGGCTGCCTTGCAGGGTAAATAATCCCATTGTCATCTGACTTTTAAAAATAGAAATTCTTTATGCCAAAAAGTGCGACCCACCTTGGGTGAATAATAAATGCATTAAATAAATATTTGTTAATATTTATTCACCCAATTTTGGCGCCCAGGCTTGTGGAAAAGTCAACAGAGGTAAATGGACAAAAGGAGGTTGAAAATAGACTGTTCCAAAATTAAATAAATAATATTTATTTAATGCAGCCCCTTTATGTCAAAAAGTGCGCCCCATTTGGGAGAGAAATAATACTTTTTTAAGTATTAAATGAATTAATTAATTCCTATTTTCAGTGGCTAAGGTCAAAGCATACTGTGAGGCTTGAGTTAACTAGAAGCAGAAGTCTAAAATTAAATAAATTTAATTTATTTAATGGCAGCCATAAGCATGCACAAAATAGGCGCCCCATTTGAAGTGTAAAGCTTATTAATTAATTAATTAATTGCCAGAATAGGAAAGGCATTAATTAATTATAGAATCATGAGGATTATATAAGCAGGGGCTGCCATAAGGATGAATTAATTAATTCAAAAGCAGAGAAGTGCAGCCCAGACAAAAAGTGCGCCCCATTTGGAGAGGATTTTTGCTCAAAAGAAGGTGTAATTAATGCTAAAAGCTTCCAGAATTTGCGCACAGGTTGAAGGAGGTTGATTTGTGTTTGGATAATTGTTTGCATAAGTGATACAGGTGCTCAAGTGAAGTTGGTAAAATTCATGCTTGCTTTGCATGCAAATAAAACATCAAATTTGGGGCAGCAGCTTGAATTATGTAGATTTTTATGATTAAAATCCACTGTTCATGTTCCGGTTGCCATCTTTGTCTGAATTAATTGTAAGAATTCATTACAGGTGCTTTTATAAGAGAAAGGGAGCTTAAATCAATGTCCAATACATTGAACATATCCTCCGAATCTGAAGAATTATCTAGATCTGCACCGGTTGTGAAGAATTTCAGCCGAATAAAGAGGAAAAGAATTGTTCAGACAAAGATTGCTCCAGCCATGGCAAAGCGGGATGAAAGAGAAAGCTCAGCAGAATCATGTGTAGCTTCTAGATTTGCTGAAGTCAATAGGCCCAGATCCAGATCCAGATCTCATAATTGCAAAAGCTTCCGACACAAAGGCTTCATCCTCTTGTTTCTGAATGCAGCCCGTGAAGAAGTCAGTGCATGGAAAATTCCTTCTAGGATCTTGTGCATGTGCTTCCAATCTTCCAGTTGAAGCCTTCATTGAAGTTGCATTCACCCAGAGTGCTTTCCAGAATTTTTAATTGCTCATATGCAATTAAAAATAAAAATGATGAGTTATTTACGGCGAACATTGCACTGATGCATGTACTGGAGAAGAACTGCAAAAGCTTCAAGGATAAGAAGGAAGACATGTCAAAGGCAATACCCACAAGCAAATCACATTCACCTACTTCCAGATCCACGCTCCAGATCTAGCTTGATTCCAAATCCTCAGCTTCCAGGCACTTCCAGATCCAGATCCAGCTTCCAGAATCTAGCTTCAAGATCCATGCTTCCTTGGTGAGAATCAAAGGCAAAATAATCAGCTGCATGCAGAATATGAAAAAGGACAAGACTGTAGCTTTCCTCTTTCTTCTTCTTTCTCTTATTTCCTCCGACAAAATAATTGAGCGATCAATTAAATTATACAACTTAAGTGATTGGTTTAAAAGCCATTACTTGAAGAAGTCAACTACTTGGAGATAGGTGGCAGACATGCAAAATAGAAGGTTCTATTTTCAGTTGCAAATCATGCATGTCATGCAAAGAGGAATTCCAGGAGGGAGATTGCTCCAGTTGTTTCCTTTCCCACTTCCACATGTGTCAGTTCAACTAAAAGCTTCCAACTTGTAATTGCCCCTCTACATTCTATAAGTAGAGGAAGAACCTTCGAGTTAAGCATCAGAATTTGTAAGCAGCATTCTTGTGTTCCAGACTTTGTGCTGAAACCCTTGAGAGCCACTTGAAGCAAAGGAATATACAGGAGCATATTTCTGGAGAACTTTGTGTCACAGTGTATTTTGTTTCTAGCTTTCTATCTTAGATCTTTGAATAAACTTTGTGTTATTTTAGATCTAGATCTAGAGCTGCCTTTGCTTATAATTCTGTGTTGATATCTATTGGTTTCTTCTATGTGCATGCAATCAACTCTGTTATCTATTGATTGGGATGCACATCTTCCCCATTTCTTCTCTGTGTTTATATAATTCCCTTCTTCTATAAATATTTCCTTTCTTAAACAGTTGCTTACTTGCTGCAGAACTATACAGCTATGGTTCATGAGCTGAATAGTTAAAGTAAAACCCCATATAGATACTAGCATATTTTAATTGAAAAATCTGACACAGGAGCCTCACTGGTAAATGAGGGAGATTTATCTCATGACTGCCTAGGTTTTATGCTATGCAGAAAATCTAGCCAATAGTTTTTGGCGACTCCGCTGGGGAACAACTATCTTTGCAGATCAAAGCTTATCTTTTGAAGATCAAAGTGTTTTCCATACAAATCTCAACCTGGCTGAACGTCCATTCACCCGATCTGTAAAGGCGCAAGGAAGGACTGATCATTTCTACAGATTGCAGGAGCAATTCAATTTCAATCATCCTCCTCAAGTTAGAAGCTGCAGATCCTAGTCTTTCACCAGGAAGAAGAGAGCAAACTCATCCAGATCCAGATCATCTTTAGCATAATCTGGCAGCTGGAATTATTCATCAAGTCTACTCTCGGAGAAGACGTGCTCCTTCATCATGATGCAGAATCAGCCACTTGCCCCTACAGCCTGTTCCATGGGGAGCAGCCTTTGGACCTCTGAATCTGACTCCTCCTATGCATGATCTACCTAAAGGGACGAGAAATAATTTTCCAAAATTCTTTGGAGATGGCAAGCAGAATCCAGATGACCACTTGGCTGCGTTTTTCATATCCTGTGGAGTGCTTGCAGTCGAACATGAAGATGTATCTGTCAGACTCTTCATAGAGACTCTGCATGACTTGGCTAGAGAATGGTTCTACTGGCTAGCTCCTGGCACCATAACCAACTGGGCTACTATGCGGGATGTGTTCCTGAAAAGATTCAAACCAGCTGAAGATTCCAGTACATTGATTACTCAACTCACTCAGTTGAAGAAGGAGCCACATGAGCACATGCGGGATTTTATTGCAAAATTCCAAAGATTACTGTACAAATTTGCGGCTTCTGCTTCTCTGAATGATGAGAATCAAAAAGTATTCTTCATCAATGCTTTACTTCCTGAAGTAAGCTATCAACTGTGAAGAGCACGTCCTGCTGATTTGTTAGCAGCTCAAAACATGGTGGTTGAAATTGAAGATGACCTCATCATGGCTGGAAAGATAAAGAGCAACACTTCTAGAGCTGAAAGTTCATCCTCTGCTACTACATTCTGATTCACTATTGCAAAAGTTAGCAAATGAGATGATGCAGATGAAGAAACAAATGGCTCAAATGGCTCAAGGCAACAACACTGCCCCTGCTCGGAATTTCAACAACAACAACCAGAACCGCATTGCTGGTTCCCAAAGATTAGCAATTGAAGCTGCTCCCAGAAACAACGTGGAGATGAATGAAGAAGACCAGGAAGCTGACGCTGATCAGCTCGAGGATGATGATTTTATAGGTCCTGCTGGTGACTCCAACATTAATTACCTAAACTACAAATTTGAACATGACGATGAGAAACTTCATGAAGATGATCATGGTCATGCATATGCAGTACTTACAAGATCACAAACTCACCAAGCTGAGGCATTAGCAGACGAACAAAGAAGGGGCATCCCTTTACCTTCTTCCTTAGCTCCTAGAAGATAAGAATGTGAGTTCTTCATCTCAACCACAGAAAGCGGCTCAAGTATCTGAATCTATTTCTTCTTTTGACATTATTGATCATGCCAAGAAAACTAGAGTTCAAATGTCAGAAGCTGAATACCTGAGAGCTTTTCCTGAGTAGTTAAATAGGCTAGTCAAATATGTACAATCACCAGGACAATCCAATACATCAAAAGGCCTTTTGCCTAAGCCCAAAGATACTCCTCCCCAAAACAACACTGCAGTTGTTAAATCCTCACCATCTTCTGAAAGAGTGGAACCTTTCTATGTCTCCTTATTGCTTAATGGTTTCAAGTTAAGCAATTGCATTCTAGATTCAGGTGCTTCTGACAATGTCATGCCAGCTAAAGTTACAGATGCTCTTGGGCTTACCTTGACAAAGACCATAAAAAGGTGCTACTCCATGGAGAGACAAGTCCCTTTAATCAGAAAAATCAAAGATGCACAAGCTGTTCTGGCAGCTTTTCCTAACAAAAGATTAAAGATGACAATTCTAGTTGCAGATATTCTTGTCTCCTATGGGATGTTGCTGAGCAGAAACTTCTGCAAAGAGCTGGGAGGAGAAGTAAAGATGGATTGGTCCTGTGCTCATATTCCTATCAAAGGGATTAACCATAAGCTGGAGCTGGAAAAGAAGTCCAAGTACATGGTTACAAAATCTGAGGATCCTAGATCTCATATTCCTTTTCAGGAATCTGACCGTGGGGTCTATTTCTTGGAAATGGATAAAGACATTCCAGAGCTAGAACTTCAACCAGAGCCAGAGCCAACAAAAGAAGAAGAAAAATTTTGGACTCTAGAGTTTAAAGGCACCTGTTGTTCTTTTGGATCAGGAGCCGGCGTTCTACTAATATCTCCAGATCATGAGATATTTCCATACTCCCACAAGCTGATGTTCGAGAACACCAATCATACGGCAGAGTATGAAGCATTGCTACTAGGAATGGAGCAAGCTAAAAAGAAAGGAGTAAAACTCCTCAAAGCCCAAGGAGATGTTGAACTTCTAGTAAAGCAGGTTCGAGGGAAAAATCAAGTCAAAAGAGATAAGCTGGAGCATTACAGAGATAAAGTGCTTTCCGCCACATTCGATTTTGCAGCCTTCTCTATTGACTTCATTCCAATAAATCAAAACTCCAAGGTAGATTCTTTGGCAGTCACAGCTGCACTATTGAATCCGGATAGACCACCATCCATATTCAGACAAGGAAACTATAAAGTGGAGATGGTCTACTGCCCCAAAGTCCCTGAACAAACATCTGCATGTCTGCATGTTGAAGGGAGTAAATCACCACCATGACAAACAGTCACAGGAAAAGTTGATCCAGGTTATGATGACAATAGTGGAATAGTCCAACCAAAAGGTAACAAAATCCCCAAGGGTTTAGTTTCCTTAGTGGATACTTTCAACAAGCATGATCAGTACCTGAAGAAGAACAAAGAATATGGTGATAGTTCTTCCTCAGAAATGCAGCAAATAAATCTGGGAATGGAGGAAGTTGATGCAGACTTACCCACCATAGAGAGAAGAAAGGATGAGCCACCACCAGATGAAGTTGATAAAGACTTGCCCAGAGTACTTGACAAGAAGGCCAAAGAAAGGAAGTTCAAGATCGGAGATTGGGTACTCTGGTGGGACAAGAGACATGAACCGAAGGGCATGCATGACAAATTTGATTCACTCTAGAAAGGGCCCTTCATGATCAAAAGAGTTGCAGGAATGGATACTTTCTTCCTTGCCTACTGGGATGGAATTGAGTTACCATTGCCTTTCAACGGGAAGCATCTGAAGCTTGTTCAGGAACTAAAAAAGTAGGTTAAAACTTGTATGTATATAAATAAAACTTTGTTTGTTTTTCCTTGTTTTGTTTTTGTGTTGTGTTGTTTTTGTTTGCCTGACCCCGAGCCCAATGGACAAGACACGAAACCAGAGATGTTGGGATCTCATCTTTTCCCTTGTCATTCTGACAGAGGAAAAGATGTCCACAGACGGAGCCAACTGGTGTCCCCAGATTTCACCCTGAAATCTGAGACTACCCCATGTTAAAAAAAATTCATACTTTTAAAATAATGGGTCGTTTTGTGTGTTAATTGCCAGAAAGTGTCTGTATTGTGTCAAGATATTCCCAAAGAGTCATATTAGCCATTTTCACCAAATACCCAGATGCCCAAAATTGTTATATTCTGTCGTCTGGGGTTTGCCTGCGGGAAATTTGTATTTAATTATTTTGAGCCCCGTTTGAGGCAAATTGTGCTCCGGTTTAACCCTGTTGTGATCGTACATGTCATTATTCCCATATACCAGTAGGGTTTTAACCAGGAATGCATTCTGGGCTTTATTTGTAACTTCTGGCAACGTTTTGTGTTTTTTGTGTTTTCCCATTTCATTTTCTGTGAAATTTCTCTAGATCAATTCCTTTGCTGGTTTGGCCTGATTCTTGGCCTGGAGTATCTGGAGATCACATATGCATGTTGTGCCAGAAGGAATTCACCATCGGAGGTCTGGTTCTCTTGGAAAAGACGAAGTCGTGCACCAAAAAGCCTCTTCTGGGCTGGCCGCATTTTTGGAAAAAGAGGGTTTGAAGTGGATCATGGGATTTTTGGAAGCAGCAGGCAGGTGGGAATTTTGTACCTACCTAGCAGGGTACTTTTTCCCATGGAAGCAACGTCACTTAAGTCACAATGGGAAAATTAGAGGCAGCAGGCAGGCGGGAATTTCTTACCTGCCTTGCAGGGTAAAAATTCCCATTGTGGAATAAAAGAAAAATCACTTAAGTGAATCATGGGATTTTATTGCCTGCCTTACAGGGTAAATAATCCCATTATGAAAGTCAAATGACTTAAGTGAATCATGGGATTTTCAGGGCTGCCTTGCAGGGTAAATAATCCCATTGTCATGTGACTTTTAAAAATAGAAATTCTTTATTCCAAAAAGTGTGACCCACCTTGGGTGAATAATAAATGCATTAAATAAATATTTGTTAATATTTATTCACCCAATTTTGGTGCCCAGGCTTGTGGAAAAGTCAACAGAGGTAAATGGACAAAAGGAGGTTGAAAATAGACTGTTCTAAAATTAAATAAATAATATTTATTTAATGCAGCCCCTTTATGTCAAAAAGTGCGCCCCATTTGGGAGAGAAATAATACTTTTTAAAGTATTAAATGAATTAATTAATTCCTATTTTCAGTGGCTAAGGTCAAAGCATACTGTGAGGCTTGAGTTAACTGGAAGCAGAAGTCTAAAATTAAATAAATTTAATTTATTTAATGGCAGCCATAAGCATGCACAAAATAGGTGCCCCATTTGAAGAGTAAAGCTTATTAATTAATTAATTAATTGCCAGGAATAGGAAAGGCATTAATTAATTATAGAATCATGAGGATTATATAAGCAGGGGCTGCCATAAGGATGAATTAATTAATTCACAAGCAGAGAAGTGCAGCCCAGACAAAAAGTGTGCCCCATTTGAAGAGGATTTTTGCTCAGAAGAAGGTGTAATTAATGCTAAAAGCTTCCAAAATTGGCGCACAGGTTGAAGGAGGTTGATTTGTGTCTGGATAATTGTTTGCATAAGTGATACAGGTGCTCAGGTGAAGTTGGTAAAATTCATGCTTGCTTTGCATGCAAATAAAACATCAAATTTGGGGCAGCAGGCTTGAATTATGCAGATTTTTATGATTAAAATCCACTGTTCATGTTCCGGTTGCCATCTTTGTCTGAATTAATTGTAGGAATTCATTATAGGTGCTTTTATAAGAGAAAGGGAGCTTAAATCAATGTCCAATACATTGAACATATCCTCGAATCTGAAGAATTATCCAGATCTGCACCGGTTGTGAAGAATTCCAGCCGAATAAAGAGGAAAATAATTGTTCAGACAAAGATTGCTCCAGCCATGGAAAAGCGGGATGAAAGAGAAAGCTCAGTGGAATCATGCTTAGCTTCTAGATTTGCTGAAGTCAATAGGCCCAGATCTAGATCTAGATCTCATAATTACAAAAGCTTCCAGCACAAAGGCTTCATCCTCTTGTTTCGAATGCAGCCGTGAAGAAGTCAGTGCGTGGAAAATTCCTTCCAGGATCTTGTGCATGTGCTTCCAATCTTCTAGTTGAAGCCTTCATTGAAGTTGCATTCACCCGGAGTGCTTTCCAGAATTTTTAATTGCTCATATGCAATTAAAAATAAAAATGATGAGTTATTTACGGTGAACATTGCACTGATGCATGTACTGGAGAAGAACTGCAAAAGCTTCAAGGATAAGAAGGAAGACATGTCAAAGGCAATACCCGTAAGAAAATCACAGTCACTGCTTCTAGATCCAGCCACTTCCAAATCCAGCTTGCTTCTAGTCACTTCTAGCTTCTAGATCCTGCTTCCAGAATCCAAAGGCAAAAGAATCAGCTACATGCAGAATATGAAAAAGGACAAGACTGCAGCTTTCCTCTTTCTTCTTCTTTCTCTTATTTCCTCCAACAAAATAATTGAGTGATCAATTAAATTATACAACTTAAGTGATTGGTTTAAAATCCATTACTTGAAGAAGTCAACTACTTGGAGATAGGTGGCAGACGTGTAAAATAGAAGGTTCTATTTTCAGTTGCAAATCATGCATGTCATGCAAAGAGGAATTCCAAGAGGGAGATTGCCAGTTGTTTCCTTTCCCACTTCCACATGTGCCAGTTCAACTAAAAGCTTCTGACTTGTAATTTCCCCTCTACATTCTATAAGTAGAGGAAGAACCTTCGGGTTAATGATCAGAATTTGTAAGCAGCATTCTTGTGTTCCAGAATTTGTGTTGAAACCCTTGAGAGCCACTTGAAGCAAAGGAATATACAGGAGCAGATTTCTAGAGAACTTTGTGTCACGGTGTATTTTGTTTCTAGATTTCTATCTTAGATCTTTGAATAAACTTTGTGTTATTTTAGATCTAGATCTAGAGTTGCCTTTGCTTATAATTCTGTGTTGATATCTATTGGTTTCTTCTATGTGCATGCAATCAACTCTGCTATCTATTGATTGGGATGCACATCTTCCCCATTTCTTCTCTATGTTTATATAATTCCCTTCTTCTATAAATATTTCCTTTCTTTAAACAGCTGCTTACTTGTTGCAGAACTATACAGCTATGGTTCATGAGTTGAACAGTAAAAGTAAAACCCCATATAGATACTAGCATATTTTAATTGACAAATCTGACACCTCAATTGCAATTCAATCATGTATTTTTACATTGATAGGTATCATATCAAGGGGAGAAAGGGTTTACATAGTTGACAGAGCAAGATATATTGATGGATATGGAAGGCTAGATTGTTTTTGTTGGCGCATCACACATGGAAGGTCATCAACGTGTTTTGCTTGCAGATTGACTTCTCACATCATATATTTTCCATACTATTTATGCTAATAAAAAATAGTTTGATATTGTTTGGTAGAATGTGTAGACATACAACATAAGGGAAACCATTAATCTATTTGATTGCAGGGATCTAAAACTATTTACTATTGCATGAAACCTATATGCAATATTAGAGCCAAATCAATAGACTCAAATTGTTCATGATGAAGTGCCTATTATGTCACCAGTGAAGATGTGCATTAACACCAAAAACATAATTTCATCTGCTACAGATTTCTATATTTTAAGGAAAATGAAGTTACATATCAATGCAAATTCATCATTAATTCAATTGACATTTCTTGTAAATTTTTCTCATTTTTAAAGGAATTGCATCTCATAAATTAAATTTTTTATTTAATGTTCGATGAGGAAGGCACATTTTTCCCACTAGAATTTATTTATAGGTTTCAAAATTTATCTCTATGTTTTATTTTTGGAAGATTGTGCTATAAATATTTGAACCCTCTATTACAAATGGTTGTTTACAACAACATCTTGACATGATTATAGATTTTTTTAAGGGCATGTTTGTGTGTGCATTTATAATCTTGTTCATGTGTATTTACTTTTATAAGGCACCAATAGATATCTGGTCATGGTGCATGGAAGTGGTAGAAGTGGAGATGGATAAAGTAATGTATGGCAAGGAGGATTAAAAGGCATTTCTCGAGGTGATTTGAAACAACATTGAAGAAAAATATGAAAAATCCATGCCCCCCCTCAAAATCAATAGGATATTTAAATTTGACATGTGGGAAAAAATCATAACTCTACCCATACCCTTTCCCTATTCATATGACTCGTATACCAATAGTATTTTGAAGTTGAGGGTTTACACACCTCTTTTGGCCAAAACCGAAATTGAGGATAAACATTCGAGTTCCTCCTACAAGTTTCCCTATCCGCGGGCAATGGTAAAAGATATTTTATAAATGCATCCATCATGGGCTCGCCTCTTTACCTAGGACACCAACATGGCAAATGATTGTTTTGTGTTTAAGTGAGAACCACCACCATGGTCAATATATGGTATCTCCACTTCATGTTGCTCATCCTCATAAGGGTGTCACTCAAAGACTAATTATCAAGCAAACATTTAAATGCAAATTTATTGTTCATGAGGTTAATTTGGGTGTGCTGGAGTGTTTTGAGGTCAAAAGAGAGAGAGAGACTTTGGTGTTGAGAGTTTGAAATTTTAAGTTGTCCATTTTCCTCCTAAATGTAAATTCAAATTTTAAAGCATGTAAGTAAACCAATATGGACTTGTTAAGAGAGAGTAGTGATCTAGTCATGTTATAGAGGTTCTAAGGTGGATTCTAAGTCATAAATTGTAAAGAATAATGTAAAATGTCCATCATATTGTAAGGGCATGTGATGATTCATCATAAGGTAGTTAGGTCTTCTTGTAAATTACATTAAAAAGGAGAGAATTCAAGTGAATGAGATAGTGATCCTCCTAGGAGAGTGGGGAGAATATTCCTCTAAGGGAGAGAAGCTTGAGAAATATGAATGAAGAGAGAGCAAAACTGATTTTGTAAGAATATAGTCATATAAGTATAATAATACTCTATTTTTAGTTTGGGAATATTGTTTTGATCATGAATTGAACCTTATTTTGTGTGGTATCTCCTTATTTTTCATTTGGAATATGTGATTGAACCTTGGTAGGAGGATTAGTGGAAGAAAGTTTAAGTTCTTTGTTTTCTTTTATAAGCTTTGATACATTAAACTGTGTATGAACAATGAAGTTGAGTTCAATAAGGTTTTTGGGTGGTTTTCATATGACCATGGTTGTAAATAATTATTCATCAGTAACCTCAAGGTGGTAAGTAATGAAATTTCTATTTCAAAGGTGAAATATGATTTTCATGTTACTTTTCCATTGTATGCATTCAATACCTCATTACTCAGGATTGGGACTATGTTTCATTACTTGAATGGGATGTGTTTTGTTACCATGAAAATTAGGTGTGAAGGTGTATAAGAAAATTATTCTTGAGTGAAGAGTAATTTTTAATTCCATAGAAGTCTTGGTCCTTCATAGGGTAGTTTAAGGGTTTCATCCCTTGTCTTGATATGCATTGTGAAGATTCCAAACTCATGGAAGTTGAAGAAAATTAAATTAATGGCCCTCACTACTAGAATAGATAAGGATTTAGGTGTATAATAGTCCTTCATGACAAATTTAGTGCATTGAATCGATCATTAATGAAAGTTATAGCAAAAACAAGCTTCTCGGGCTCTCAAAAGTACATAGTAAGGGTTTGAGAAGGAAATTTGTATTAAAAACCATTAAAATTGAAATATTGATCTATAACTTGGAATAAATAAATATTACATAGTCCTTAATGATATTTTAAAATAATTTTAGGTTTTCACTAGTTGAATTTGGAGAAAAGCATGAAATTTTAGGTCATAGGATAGTGTTTATAGTGGAAGGCCTGAGAAAGGTAGCAAATCAACAAAGGAGATAGGGTTTATCTTTTGATCTTAATCTTGAAACATTTCATGCATGATAAATTCTTAAATGGGCTCCTATAAATATTGGATTTGTTTCTTAAGAGTTTTCCGATTAAAATTTATAGCAAAGAAAGAGTCGGGGCAGGGCTAGTTAGGCCTTTGGGAGCCAAAAGAGTGAAAGGGTGATTGCAAGAGGTAGAAAAGGATTTACCTCATAAAATTTTACAAACACATTAGGACCCTAAAATGGACTTTTATGTCAAAATGGTTCATATATTTTCTTACATGTTACTAGTTTAAGCTCAGCAATAACCTGTTAGAGTCATTGCTTCTTTCAAACAATAGAGATAGTTTGAAGAGACCAAAGGAATTTTAAAAATTTCTTGGTATTAAAAACTTCATGAAGGTTGAATTATAAATTAATGGGCTTGAGGAAAAATAATTGAATACCCCAAACCTAGGAGTGGTAGCTAAAGTTCCTGAATGCATGTTTTAAAACCAAGGAACAATGTATCCATAACAAGGAAGTTTGGGAAAGGTTAGAGAGAAATGAGTGATACCATACTTACTATCCTTAGGACTATTGGATTTGATTTATCATAGAAAATAATAAGGATGGGAATGATCAAACTCAGAGAATTTATCTAAATAATTCAAATATTGCATGTTCTATCTATATTGAGACCAGGGTAACATTTGTAGGGTATTGAGTAGGTGGTTGAATGAATCAAACTCAGATAACTTGGTTGATCTAAATGAATTCAATGTATTGCAGATCAAGAAAAGTGAAGAAGTTTTGTGTTCCCATGAACTGTGATCATTTAAAATGTTGATTGGACAAGGTATGAAGCATTTAGAGTAGGGGATTGAGAATTAATATGCCATTATAGGTGGAGAAGAGCTAAATTTACATATTTGAGTGTATTTAGGCTACCTATATTGATCCTCCCTACAAAGCTTGTTGAATGAATTTGATGTTTGATCTCTAATTGAGTTGAATGGATGTTATAATGTCTTATTTATCTACATCATTTGGTATTACAATGAGGTTACCTCTTTAAATTCATATTTTTCACTAATTTGAAGTGATTAAGTTGCAAGGTTGAAGAAATCTTGTGTAGAGCTTGAAGAAAAGAGGTGTTGCAAGAATGAAGTTATTGAAAGATTGGTGTAAAATTCTTAAGGTACTAATACTTGTCTCAGGGATATATTTGCATGTGACCAAGTATTTTTGGAGAATTATTTTTTATTTTGATCCTTGAAGATTGTATCTTTCTTGAGTTCTCATTGAAAAATTATAAGCTTTGAAGAGTGAATCTTTCTTGGTCTTTGAATGCAGCAATACTACTTAAACTAGATGATTAAATATTCTTAATAATTTGGAGTTTTGATGCTTGAATCTTCTATTTTATCATTGAATTAATAATTTTTTATGATCTTTGAGGCATGTGTGTACCTAAAAAGTGGTGAAGTGATGAATGGTTGACCATGTAGAGAAGCTAAGAAAACAAGTTTTTCAAATGAGATAAGTTGAGGTGTTTGTGATCTTAGTGAGGCACCTAAGGAGAGGTGAAATACTACAAAAAAATAGTCTACATAAATGAAGTTATTAGACAATTCCAAGAGATTGGGGTGAAAATAACCTAGGTGGGGACTTAAGGAGATCAATATACCAAGGTGAAAGATACTTGGGTGAAGATATTATGGAGAGATTGAGAAAATACATGGGCAGAAAATTTAAGAGCTTAGAAGAAGGAAAATGTCATAGTAAAGTGAAGGAAAACACAAAAGTGAAAGAGTTACTATCTGAAAAAGAGCTAAAGGAATTAAAATAAAGGATTGATAAGTTCGAAAAAAATGATAGAGACTATGATGAAAAAAGAGTTCCAATAGATTGGATGGAAGTTTAAAAATAAGAATAAGTGGCCTATCAAGCTACTTATGGAAGATAAGAAGAGACAGAGGATTATTCTTTGGAGAAATAAATAGTGAAAGACACTCATGGAGAGATGAAGAAAAATAACTTACTATGTGAAGAATAGTTTGAGAATAGAGTTCTCATTGAAGAGAACAAGAAAGATGATAAAGTGGAAATATAAGAAAAGAAAGAAGTGTCTATGAAGAAGACTCTCATAGGGGCCTTATGGGCTCGTTTTTTGTTATCTAGCTCCATGTTTGACTGTGTGCTTACAAGTATCAAGGCAATTGTGATGAATATAAAATAGAATACCTCAAGGTGGATGAAAAAAAAGTCAAATGAAGAACCTTTGAAAGAAGATGAAGCTTAAATAGAACAAGTACAACTGGTACAAGAAAACAAAGATAAAGAAGAATACTTGGAACCTAATCAAGAGGAATGTGAAGATCGAATGCAATTTTATGAGGCATGGGAAAGTTACTTGGAAGAAGAGAAAAGATTTAGCGAGAAACCAGAGGCTCCTAATAATAGAGCATTGAAGATGAACTAGATTATGCAGGTTGGAAAAGAAGAGAATAGGGGTTTGAAAATTATTCCTAATGAAGAAAAGAGAAAATGGGAGTATACTAAGAATAAGAACCAAGTTTCTCATTCAAAGGAGATCATGAACCATTTTTATATTGTTCCTAAGTGGATTAAGAAAATTTTAATGAAAGTGGAGAACAAATAGGATGCAAGAAAAGGGTGGCTTTATCAAGGCTTTAAGTCAAGTCTACAAGCTAAAGGAGAAGGAGTTAATATAGAAGAAATTTTAGGCTATAAATACAACCAGACAGCTAATATGAAGACAAGAACTCAACCCAAGTATATGGTAAGTAAGAAATGGATAGTCAAGATAAATAATCAAGCTATCATACCCCAAGAATGCATGAGGAAAGAGGTAAATCCCAGTTTTGAAGAAAAATTTAGCTTGAAAGAATCATTCCAAGGATGGTGGCCAATAATCTAAATGAGGAGTGAACAAATTCATGAAGAAGGAAATGACAAACTTAAAAGAAAAGAAGTGGTTTATGAAATATTTGATGACATGCTAGATCATGGTTACTTGAAATCATTAAATAAAATAATGAAAAGGGAATACATAGCTTTAAAAGAGATTCATAAAGAAGCTAGATGGGAGAATGGTTAATGCTCCTACACAAGTCAAGAAGAAACATGGAAAGAATGTGAATATTATGCAAATAATTATGACCAAGAAAGCCCCAATTTTGATGAGGCAGTTGATGAATAATACACTCTCATATTGAGAAAGGAAATACATATGATTGAAGACTTCTTTAACTCTTCAGAAGGGGTACATGAAAGGAATGAAGATGAGGTGAGTAAATTTGATGGTTTGATACTTGATAATGTTGGTTGTGTGAGTGAATTCCTTGAAATTGTATCAAATTACTCTAGTAGTGCATTTGAGAAGAATGATACAAGAAAAAGTGATTGGATGGATGGGTATGATGAGCTTAAGGGACATGATGATCAGATTTGCATAGGTGAAATAGATGAACTATTACCAAAATTTATTGGTGTAATGGAAAATGAAGAGAAATGAAAGTTAAGGTTAAGAAAGAAATGATTTCTTTGGAAAATATGGATCAAAATAAGAAGAGAGAAGAAGTAAGTATGGCCATGAATCAGCTTAGCATAATGATGAATAGGAGAAAACAAGGAATTGGGAAAGAAAATGCAGATTTTGGCAAGACAAGTGATGAGAAGATGAAGAGTGCAAGCTACATAAAGATGAAGAAGATGATAAAAGATAAATAAGATCATGTACTTTTTTATCATATTTGTATATGTAGGTACAGTGGATAAAAATTTGAGAATGATGAAGGTGGACATACAATTCAAGATAAAAAGAAGTAATGCCAAAGAAAATTAAAGGACAAAAAGTAAGTTATGGGAGCCATGAGGACATGAAGAAATAAAATACAATGAGGATGAAGAAAGACAATAAAAAAGCAAGAAAATGATGAAGACTCGGTTCAAGTCAAAGCTATGCAAATCAAGTATAAGGACTCTTTTCTCCACCTTGGGAGTATGATGCAGGAGCATCACCAAGAAGATATTCAAATGTAAATTTCTTGGTCATGAGGTCAATTTGGGTGTGTTGGAGTGTTTTGAAGTCGAGAGAGAGAGAGAGAGAGAGAGAGAGAGAGAGAGAGAGAGACTTAGGTGTTGAGAGTTTGAAATTTCAAGTTGCTCATTTTCCCTCCTAAATTTAAATTCAAATTTGTAAGCATGTAAGTAAACCAATACGGAATTTTTAAGAGAGAGTAGTGGTATAGTCATGTTATAGAGGTTCTAAGGTGGAATCTAAGTCATTAAATATAAAGAAGAATGTAAAATGCCCATCATGTTGTTAGGGCATGTGATGAGTCATCATAAGGTAGTTAGGTATTCTTGGAAATTACACAAAAAAGAGAGAATTCGAGTGGATGAGAGATTTATCCTCCTAGGAAAGTGGGGAGAAGATGCCTCAAAGGGAGAGAGGCCTGAGAAATGTGAATAAAGAGAGATCAAGACTGATTTTGTAAGTATACAGTCATATAAGTATAATAATACTTTTTTTTGTTTGGGAATATTGTTTTGATCATGAATTGAACCTAATTTTGTGTAGTATCTCCTTATTTTTCATTTGGAATATGTGATTGAACATTGGTAGGAGGATTAGTGGAATAAATTTGAAATTCTTTGTTTTCTTTTATAAGATTTGATACATTAAATTGTGTACGAATAGTGAAGTTGAGTTCAATAAGGTTTTTGGGTGATTTAAGTATGACCATGGTTGTAAATACTTCTTCATCAGTAACCTCAAGGTGGTAAGTAATGAAATTGATATTTCAAAGTTGAAAGATGAATTTCATGTTACCTTTCCATTACATGCATCCAATACCTCAGTGCTCAGGACTGGGACTATGTTTCATTACTTGAAGTGGTTGTGTTTTGTTACCATGCAAAATAGGTGTGATGATATTGTGCAAAAAACATGTGAAGGTGTATAAGAAAAGGATTATTGAGTGAAGAGTAAGTTTTAAGACCATAGAAGTCTTTTTTCCTTTGTAGGGTAGTTAAGGTTTTCATACCCTATTTTGGTATGCACTGTGAATACCCTAAGCTCGTGACAATTGAAGAAAATGGAATGAATGCCCCTTACTACTAAAACAAACATGCATATAGGTCAACAACAGACCCTCAAAAAAATTGATACTTTGAAGGAAAAAAGGAAGAAAGATGTAGAGTTGTGTGCCTTCACGGGTTGATACAGTCCTGTGACTAGGGTTTTGAAGCCAAATACAAGTGTAGAAGTCTTTCCACGTGGAGTATCAACCTAATAATCTATAGAAAACTTGAGAAAGGTGTCTAGTAAATGAATAAGAAATAAATTTAAGTTTTTATTGGTGGAAATTAGAGATTTTTATGACAGTATAGGATAGGGACAATCAACACAATCAGAAGCCTAATAGTGAAGGCATATTAACAAAGGAAGTATAACTTCTACTTATCCTTAGGTCTTCAAAATTTGCATTCATGATGTAGGTTTAAATGGGTGCCAAAAAATGGTGTAATAGTGTTCTATAACATTATGAAAGAAAAGATATGTTTGACAATGTTGGTTGTCAGGGCTAGTAGAGACCTAGTAAGCTTGGGAGAAGAAAAATGTTCGGGAAAGGAGAAAGGAGTGTTAGGTTTTGAAATTTGGGACACACCATAGGGTACATAAAGGGTTATTGAAGGAGTTAATAACTTGTGATGGGTATTTCTAGATCTCTCTAACTATGAACCAAGCAAACTTGAGAATAATAGAGGCAGAGTTGACAAGATAGGAGAAGACTTGAAGGGTGGGACTTTTATGAATCAACTCGATGATTGATCTGAGTTTATTTGAAGGAAGTAACAGGGTACCTAAGTGCAAAAAAGATATTAGAGGATAGAAAGTCAAATTGTGTTTCATTTGGACTAGAAGATAAGGAAGTGTGAGGAAGGAAATTTTTGAGCAAAATGGGTAAAGTCATTTTTTTGATCTTTTTAAGTTAGACTAGTGGATGATTTAGTAATGTTTAGAGGTTTGAAATAAGGTACAAAAGTTGGCTAGTGTTAGAGAGGGAAAAAAGAAAAAAGTTGCTTGTGGAGTGAAGAATTAGTGAAGTGAAATTAAGGGCAAGTGTGATGAAGGTAAGTGAAACTGAAGTCTTCATGGAAGGTCAATAATTTGGTTATTGATTTATCATTATACAAAGGTGTGTAAGGGTTTTAGAACAAAGTATTGAACCTAATGAGGCCTATAGAGTGAAATTAGTCAAATATTGCAAGTTTTAGCCTTTTTGTGCTACCTAGAGAAATTCCTCTGCAGAGTATTGAGTAGGTGGTTGAATGAATCCATCTTAACTTGGTTGAGTGCATGAATGAATGGTTTGTATGCTCTACAGTAATTATCCTTTATTTTTCATTTTTGTTAGTACTTGGGAAGAATATATAAGTTATCTACAAGCTTCCTTATCTATAGGTGGTGATGAAGGAGACTCTATGAATGCATCCATCATGGGCCCGCCTCTCCACCTAGGACACCAATATGGGTGATGAATGTTTGATGTTATTAAGGGTCAACATGTGGCATCTCCACTTCATGTTCTTCCACCTCATAAGGGTGTCACCCAAAGACTAATTATCGTTATCCTTTATTTTTATTTTTATTTAATATTAGGGAAGAATATATATGTGTATATATTTTTAATGCCTGTATAAAATAATATTTATGTAAGAACTACAACATAAAGTGTTAGTAGTGCCATTGTTTGAGTCAAATTTGCGTCAAAAAATGACATTTTTTAGGCTTTTTGGGATTCTTTCTGCTCATAATTAGCATCGAAAATACAGGCCCAAATATGATGCAAGTTTGATGTGACCAAACATTTTTAAATACTTTTTTTTGCCAAGTTTGCACCAAATTTGAGCCACCTATTATGTACCACAAATATGACACAAACCGTCGCTGACAATTTTTTTAAATAATATAATTAATTTACTTCTTATTATATTGTACCACTTTTATAGTTTTTATTTGTTTTAATGTGAATACATTATTTGAAATTGAATTTTTTATTATTGACTATATTTTCTTGATATATATAATTATAATTATATATATATTATATTACATTATTGTATATTGTGTTGAAGATTAATATAAAACGAAATGAATTTATTAAAAACTTGGCAAAATATATAGTAGGGTTTGCATATTAAAAATACAATAAACACATATTAGACATAATGAGAAAACACAATATTTTTATTGCAATATTTTTATATAATAATGTAAAGTATATTACATTTGGGAATTACAAAAAGAGACCAATTCCCTTCCAAATTACAAAAAAATTGATATGTGGCTAGGTGTTAGCCATCTCCTCTTCGTCCTCCTCCTCCTCCTCATCATCCGTGAGATGTTTTGCATCATTCTTGTCTGACTTATTTGTTTCCCTTGTTCCTCTTCCAAATTTCCTTGTCTATCAACCTACAAGTACATAATGATAAAAATTTACAATTGTTTGAATTTAAATTTTTTGTAACTTACAACTAATTAAACACACATCTTAGTGACACAAAGACATTCTCTTTGGCACACTTGATGAATTCAATTGATTCCCAACCCATTGATTTTAATGTTGTTTACACCTCTTTTGTTACAAGTCTATTATAGAGGGCTTCCTGAAAAAATAGTAAAATGAAAAAAAAATGAGTATTAATAATTTATGTAAGATCATTTCTATAATGAAACAAAATTGTAGAATAACTTATATTGAACTTACAAATTTGTTTACTAACTCTACTAAATTGTGTTGTCCCATTTGATGGGTCACTTATTCTCCTTTTCTTACTCATGTTTTGTAACCTAATAGTTGGTTACTTTTCCTCCCTGCATTAATTATAATATTTGTTAAGTATTTAATAATAAAAAATTAAAATTTTAGATATCATAAATTGAATTAGCTATCCTGCAGTTTTATTATTCTCCTCTCAAAACCATTTTTCGCAGAGGCCATTCCAAGCTTCTTCAAGTACAAGGGGTGGTCGAAGAAGTCTCCTCTCCACATAAGTGTTTCCTTCATATTTTAGCTACACAATATAGATATTAAATAATTAGTAAAATAGTATGATTTTTTAAATGTGTTATTTACAAAAAAAAAAACCCGATATGCCTCTTAATTCTTATAAACCATTGTGCTGCATTTTTTTTATTAAACTCATTTTATAGTATGAACTCCCAAAATCACATTGAGTTAAATCAATTAGCCTCTTGTGATTTTATTCTGGTATCTCATTCCACTCTATGAAAATATGATTTGAATATGTTATCATTCATCCAATTCGACTCCTAAGTCGTGGTCCTCCCCTTCTTCGCAGGACCTTCTTTATAAAACATCTAATGTGATTCTTCAATTGCGATCCACCCCTTCTTCGCAAGACCTATTTTATCAGTCACCTTAACGAACCCTTCCTCCTTTGAAGATTCGTGTAACTCAAATTCCTTAGATTCAATCATCTAAGTCGACTCCTACGTCATAATATATGGAATTTTGGATACAAAATCCTCCTATTCTTCCTCCACGGTGTCTTCTTATAAGGAAACCTATACCAACCAATTCTGAATCCACATCTTCTTCTACTCATGAGACATCTAGCCCTAAGTCTACTTTGTCTCTTAAGTCATCTTCTTCTATTAATCATCATCAAACATCTTCTAAGTCTTCCACACCAGTTGGACCTTTTTCTTCCAATCAAACCCGTGTGGTCGATCAACAACCCATAATAATTGATTTCTTTCATAATAAAGGAGTAATCATGGCATTTATAGGGGCACACAAATATATCCCTCTAACAAATTATAATCATGGATTCTCTTTAGGCCTCGATACGTTTGTGTATTGTGGGGAAAAGGTTGATTTCTTTTATCAAGAAATAGAGGAAGAGCCTAAGAGCATACAACTTGATCCTCCTCTTATTATTCCATCCTTGCATTCTTCATTATGTGATGAAGTGCCTGGGTCTAGTATTAAGCCATGACCCATCTTCTCATCACCCAATTCTTCTTTACATATCACAATTCCTCAATCATAATCACACTTTGGGTCATCGCCAAGTAGCCCATCTCCTTCTTCTATATATGGGCCACCTCTAAGTATCCCCTCGTCATCTACTTGTGGGTCTCCTCCAGGTAACCCATTACCTTCTATTCTGGGTCCACGTCTGACTATACCCTTGTCTTCTATATATGGGACACCTCAGAGTAGCCCCTCATCTTATATTCTTGGGTTGCCTCCTAGTAGCCCTTCTTCCTCTATATTGGAGCCACATCCAAGTATCCTTCCATCTTTCGTATGTGGCTTGCCTCCTGGTATCCCATCTTCTTCAATTCTTGGACCATATCTTTTTTGTCCATCACATTATGTTATCAATGATTGTGGAAATCCTACCATCATTCCTCTCATCAATTATAAACATCCATGTTCTTCTCCCACTTCTCGGGATCAAAAAATTCAAGCATTAGCTAATAAGAAACCCAGACAAGTTTTTGATCAATCTAAGATCAAAACTCCAAAGAGCTCCAAAGCTCCCAACAACTCAAACAATTATAAAATTCAAAATCAACCATGATTTTAGAATGGACACCAACATGCCCATCAAGTATGGTGTAAAGTGCAAAAACCTATGGATACGGAACTCAAGCTCCCACATATGAAACCCATGTTTCAAAACAAATCACAATCATTTCTTGAGTGTGAACTCACCATGATCATCGAGATCAAGGATAATATCACTCTTGATAAACAAACATGATTAGTCTCCCTTATCAAGGAAATCGTGAACATTATTGTTGGATCTTATCACGTAGAGTGACATGGTTGGTCCCAATCTCCCAAAACACTGAAAATTTGAAAAAAAAAATCAAAAATGCAAAAAAATGAGAAAAACATTAAAAATCAACGGCACAAAGATCAAACATTGAAATTAGGTATTACATACGCATGGATGTTCTTTCTTCCCTTTCTTTCATATTCCTCTGCAAGTCATTCACCATTTTCATCCCTTCGATGATATTCTAGTTAGCTTATTTCGTACACATTTTGTGACATTTATCTCTATGGTACCCATTTGGCCTTGGGTCTTTCATCACCTTGGTAAATTAAAGAATGACTGACCTCTTAAAGTTCCTATCACTATCTACATATAATAAACTTGTTGGGAAGAATTTTTAGGTGTATTTTTTGACACCAGCCAATGTCATCATCACAATCATTTCCACATCCTTCCATCAAACCATCAGTGGTTCTTAACCCCTTATCAAACAACAGAGCTGAAATAAGTTTTTAGAAAGTAAAAGAATCAAAATCAATCAATCAAAAAGAAAAATCTAAAAGCAAAATCAAATTGATATAACTCTCTCTTGGGGTATTTCCAATAATCTCTACCGAGGCTATGGACTCCTAACTGGTAATAGAGAAATGTTGTGATTAGAATCAAATGCATCTCCATCCGGGCAGAGCAATGTATAGCTCTCCTTCCACAATCCATTCACAAATCACCTTTCAAACTAAATCATTCCTACACATTGGCTAGTGTCTTAACTTGTTGTCTATCAACTCTTTCCTTCACTAGGTAATTCATTTCCACGTGCACACACTGGATCTCTATGAGAAAACAAGATTAGTATGTTGCCAAGTGTTGTTTTTTAGACCTTGTTCAAACTCTTACTTTAGTGCATGTCTTGTCTCATGATTTGTGCCTTGGGCTACTCACATTTTCATCAACCACCTTCTAAATATTTTTAGAGAATCCTATATTCTTCGGAATTGTTTAGAACATCCATGTGTATAGGATGGCCTCTTTGTCATGTTTGTAGACACTTTTGTCCCCTTTTAATAAGATAGTCTTCTAGTTCCTTTCTATCATGTATTTCTTGGTCAGCTTACACTGGGGGCATCCTTGTTCCCTCATGATTGAACCTATTTTATAATGGCCTTGATCACCCTTCAGCGTGTGAAGATTTTTCGTTTGAATACTCCCACCTAATTGCTGGGGCATTTTCACATCTTTATTTTCTTGCGCATACACACGGCATTTTACCCTTGTACATCCCATTTATCACTGGGGGAATCCATGCTTCTTTGTCTTCATGTACATGGTTTTAGAAAACTTTCAAAATAAAAAACATTCAAATATGTTTCTAAAAAATCAAAAATAATAAAAATCATCCTACAAAATGTTACTCTTTGGTTCTCATTTGTTCTTATGCATGACTCACGGATCATCTTGATCTACCTCCATTAACAAAGTTGGTTTACTTACTATGTATGTACTCTAGGGCATAATGAGTTGTTTGGTATTGTTTCATAGTGCACTTCTTTTCATAGGACCCAAGTGTCCTTCATTATCCCCCTTGCTTGGGGCGCCATCTTTTAACCATTTTCGTTAATTCGCACAGGTTAGAATCAAAGCTTCATAAAAAAACATTGCTTTATGTTTATTTGTTAGGTTAGCTTGTTTACTTTCTCGTATTGCATAAAATTATGTATGTTGCAGGGATTTAGGCATCTTTTACTTTCTCGTATTACATTATATTTTGTATGTTGCATGGAGTTGGTGTTTTTCAGCAATGGATAATTGTTCATAGTATGGCTTTTCATGCCATTCTACTTTTGACGTATGCTTATATTTTTAATAAGGATCGATGATGTAGATCCTTGGCAATATGATGACACATAAGTTATTTTTAATACACTGGATGAAAGCACATTCCTTTCTCACCATATTCTTTTTTCCTCTATATCATTCTCCTATCAACTTTATCTTCTAATTCACTCAGGGCCGCATGCCCCTACCCATTCTTCTATCCATTTCTCTCACCTTTTTCGATCGTTGATCACTTTTTTCATCACCCCATCAACACTCGAGGGGGCATCTCTCACTTATACTAATTTTTCTTCTACCCCTTCAAAATTTTACCAGTCTACTATCTTTGAAGTGGCATCACTTATGCCACCCCAAAGAGGGGCAAATGTAGACACATAATTTAGCTCAAGTAATTTAAATACTTAAATTGCGCTAATTATATCCTTTCCCGCAAATTTACGACATATCGTCAATAAATGCTCATTTTCTCTTCTATCACTATTAATTAGTTACATTACGTTAATTAATTAACTCTTCTATCCAGCAAATACATCAATTAATGACCTTCTGTTAATTAATCCCCCTTTCTATCTAGACTAATTAATTATTATTTATTAATTAGCTTCCTCTTCCATTAAATCAACAAATCATCATTTATTTGATTAAATTCCTCCCATAGTATAAATCATGCTAATTATTCCTCTAAAAAGATTCTATAAGCTTGCTCGCCTATTAATTAATCACTTAGGTTAATTAATAAATCCCCTCAAACCCGATGAGTCACTAAAGGACAAAATAAAATCTCCTAAGGTTGACTCGACCCCCTTTCAACCATCTGTATCCACAATTAACTCAACCTAGCTATTATCCCACATGTAAAGGGATGTACAGATTCTTTTATCCATTGGGATATATAAAGAGCCCTCCTTCTACCTTTCTATTTACACCTACACACCTAAATGAGCATAGAGCCTATACTATAGCCATTTTATCATCTTAGAGAATTCTTCCATTAGAGGAGCTAGCTATCTTCATTTCTTACATTCATTCATCCAAGTTTTGAAGTCATATGGAGATATATGAAATGCTCTTGTAGTCATGGATTGACAAGACTCCATTCCTGAAAACCTTGGGATTCAAGCATACAATAAACCCTTTTGATTGCTAAGGATATAAATAGGTTTGTTTCATTAGTATTCAATTAGAGATAGAGGTTAATTTTTTATCATATTAGTTTGAATCCCATTTCATGTTCTAATGCAAATATTTTAATAGATTAGCTTTTCTTAAGCTTTAAGCTGTAGTGCCCACATTTAAAACAAGTTATGTCCAGATATTGAATAAGGGTAGAGTGTTTTGATTTAATTATCTTTATTACATTTACAAAGTATGAATGCACAAGATGACTCATTAATCATTTATTGAACACTAAAATTGCACTACAAGATATCACTTTAAATTCATTTACCTTATATAAATATCAAACCTTTTTACCATGTGTACTATAAATCAAATTGACCTATGATTAAATGCACATTTCCTAGATGTCCTTGAAACCAACATCACATACATAGCAACAAATTATCAAATATAACCTTCTGTGAGACTACATTATACATTTATTCATTTAACAATGACCTATATAAATTATAAAGATGAGTAATGAATTACACATCGCCTCTTCACCGTCATTCTTTCATCCTGCAAAACCACCTGAGCATGATATCAGCGATAAATCATTGTCATGACATCCACCCTAATCTAACATAATTATCATTTTTCAGTTTCCCATTTACATATGATAATAATTACAATTTGCAATCGAAATAAAAGGTTTAAAGACATGTATTCATTACATTTCATTTTACTTCTTTTTGTAACCTAGGACATAGAAAGAGAAGGGAGGAGAGAGAAAACACCATTTGTCAAAAGTTCTATTTCACACAACAAGTTACACTATAGAGTTTTAAACAATTATTTACATGTGTTAAAAGTTTCCAGGGTGGTTTGGCAACCCTACGAGGGTCCCACAGCTTTCTATTTTTACATTTTCTCACTAGCTACAAAAACATTTAAAACGGGCTCGGAGGCTAAGAAACCACTTCCAAAAGTTATCTTCCGATGAGAATGCACACCACGATTAACTTTCTACGTGTCCCCAGATATACCAAGAGTTCAAATCAAATGACAAAATTAGGAAAAAGTGAATGGTTTACGTGTGGCGGCTAGTTTTCTGGGGCTATTGGTCGTAGTTGACCCAGTTGCAAATGAACAAAGGTTAGCTCGAGGGCTCAGAAAACCATGTCTAAAACTGACGTTCGACGAATGAGCATGCAACGAAACACTTCCTACAAGTTCCCCTATATAAGGAGAATTCATCAGAGTCGGCAGGATTGAGAACTAGAAAACCATTTTCAAACGGTGACAAGTTATGGCCTTTGTAAACCTCTAGTGTTTTCTGGAGCGACAAGTGAAATTACGGCGACAAGTGAAATTTCCGTTAATATTCACGATAAGTGAATAGACAAGTTATGGCGAGAATATCTGTCTTCGTAAACCTCTAGTGTTTTCTGGAGTGACAAGTCGAAATTGGTCTAGTTTGACCTCGTCAAACTGTGACCAGAGGCCTACAAAATGTCATTGCAAACTATCCAGAAAAGCGTTTTTCCCTAAAGTGAAATTTCCATGCAATTTTCTAGTAAAAACACTAGAGGTTTATAAAGACAGATATTAATTTCTCTATCCCGATTTCAAATGGCAGTTCAAAACGAAAGCCAACTTTCTAGATTTAACAACTTTCTACTGATGTAAACCAATGTAATAGGGCTTCTATAAGAGTGTCAAAAAGATCACACATATTCATTCAAGGTCAAACCAAAGGTCCAAGTGACTCTTCACATAACAAGGTAAATGAATGACGCTTAACATCTCATTTTCAGAGTTACAAAGGGTACTTAATGAGTCTCCAAAAAATGCAAAAATTATCTATTTAAACAGGGAGATTATCAATTTTATTACTGGGAAGTAAATTTCATCTGGTTGATAAAACAATATTGCAGCGATCTAGTTGGATAAGAATTTTTCTAAATCACCTCAGAATGAGGGTGGAAGTTCCTGGTTTAATGCAAACGAATTATTTTGACTTCGTGAGTTACGACACAACATTTCATTGTTTTGCAACGAGTTGATATAAACATTTAACTGTATTAAAGTCCTAATATTTTAAAATTCTATTAAATTGCAAAAGAGAACTAAAACATGAGAATTATGAGAGGTAAGGGAAGATGAACCATGCCTGGAAGGAACGGATTCAGTCAAACCCGCAAGCTTCGGTTCAGCATCTCGCTTGGGCACTTCGTCAACCAGTTCATGAGCCTCGATCTAACCTCCACAACATCACACAAACTTCTCGATCACTTGAAGTTTTCCCAATAGAATAAGTTATCCATTATGTTCTGACAATTTTTTAGGGCCTGCATAAGGCTCCATTCTTGCACACGGGCTGAGAGAATGTTGGCAACGGACATGAGGCTCTACACCTGCAAGTGTAGTTTCTTGAAAGTTTCTAAAGCCTTTTGAACAGATCCATTATGTGCATATCCTGCAATCATGGAATTCCATGAGACAACATTTCTTTGAGGCATTCTATCAAACAATTCATACGCCTTCTCAGCAAATCCATTTTGTGCATATCCTGTTATCATTGCAGTCTAGGAGAACACAATTTTTTTTGGGGTATTCTATCAAACAATACACATGCTTTGTCTATTCTTCTACATTTTTGCATACATGTCTACCAGGGCAGTTGCAACAACAACATCTAATAAAATTCATCTCTCCATTATGCTTTGATAGATATCATACCCTGCTCCAAAGCTTCCATTTTGGCATAGGCTAGAAGTATGCTAGCAGATGTAAAGTGATTGGGTTGGAGCCATGTTTGTTGCATACGGTGAAATAGCATGACTGCCCTCGCGAGGAAATCCGCATCTTCTGTACACTGTCATAAACATATTCCATGTGAAGTTGTCTCGTTCTTTCCTTTAGTCAAACACTGCAACCGTGTCCACCAAGCATTTACAACTACAACATCTGACAAAATCCATCTACCTTTTATTCTTTGAGAGAGGTCCACGCAGGTTTGGGGCTCATTTTTTTTTTACACAGGCTGGGAGGATGTTGGCACATGCCGCAACAATCCATGGCACTCCATGAGATGACATCTGGTGAGGCATTTCTTTGAACAGTCCCAAAAAAAATGCCCTTAAGCACATTGTTTTGTGTAAAAGTTGTGACCACGTTTCCTTCAGGAATCTTTCCCAACCCTGTGTGTTTTCCAACTGCCACAACTGATAAATCCCCTCCTTCGATTCTTCAATGGGCAATAATACTCTGATGCACTCTTATCCTTGGCTCACGCATAGAGGGGAAGTGACAAAATAGTCTGGTGTTCGTAGTGCCACCACCCATAACTCGACCTTTTGTTTGCATTGCCACCCACAAACTCGCTCATTCCCAAAAGCAAAAGAAACAAACCCTAACTGAATATTTTTGGACCTTTTTTTGCCCTAGCCTCCAATTTAGTTTTATTTTATTTTATATTAAATTATATATGTATTTTTTTTATTGAATTAAGTGACTGTATAAGCTTATGTGCTTTTTATACATTTTCTTATTTGGTCTATGACATATATTTATTTATTTTTAATTTTCCTTTTACGCAACTCGAGGATCAATCGATCAGAAAGATAAAATAAAATAACATAAGGATAAATAATATTAATGTTGATAACATTTGACAATAGAATAATAATAAAACAAAATCATCGATCAACATACAAAATAATAATAATAATGTTATTATTATTATTTTTACTGCACACCAATTTATTAACCATACTAATAATGCTCGCCCGTTAACAAAAGGGAAAAATAATAATACGCACAAATCGACACTTCAATATACTAATTATTATGTAGATGTCCCTTCTAGTTGTACACACCCTAACAACATCAAGACATCGTTAAAACCACCTATAGAATTTGAGAACGAGATTTTCCTTAACAAGGTAATCAAAAAGGCACTGCAGAGGCCCTCCACTAGCAACATCGACAAAGACACGGACAAGGGAAGGCCAGACAGGGAGGAAGGGTGCTAATCATTCTCTGTGACACAGTCAAGGTTGACTAACGATCAACAAACTCACACCCACCACCTACCCCTAGTCAGAGAAGAGCTGGGGGAATGTCAAACGGGGCATTACATTCTCCTCCCCTTAAGAAAGCATTGTCCTCGATGCGACATACAAAGAAGAAAGAGAAATGGTAAGCAACAAGGAATAAATATGGGTGAAGGTACACTCTAAGGTTAAGATTTCAGACACAAAATCATGGCCACAGGGTGGCCCTAGGAACGTCGTGTAGAAATTTTAATTTTCAAGGTTTTGTGAAGATTGGTAGTTCCATTTTACCTTATTACTTAGCATTTTCTTTTACAGTATTTCTTATCTCAAGATTATAATATTCATTGTTTCAAATTTTTCAATTGTCTTAAGTGTGTGGGTTCCCAACAATAACTAACATCAAGATGTCACACAACACAAACAACCCATGAGACATCTTGCTACCTACTTTCGTGATTGTATCACATCACATGACCGTTAACTACACCATGGGATGACAACCAGCGGTCTACATAGCAAAGAATTTCCAACAATTATGTCACAGATATAGATCCAGTACACAGATGTGACTGACAAACAAAATCATCACGTGGATACATATACAATGAGTATCACAAGACCCAAAGAAATCCATGACTATACCAAAATAGTGCCAAGACAATATCCAATAGTCCATACAAATGGAGAAGTCAATCCTCAACCATAACAATGTCTAACGAGACTCATAAGAGTACACATAACTCATTAAACCGACTCCACACATCACAACATATTAAGAAATAACTCCATATCTCCTGAAGTATCATAAAACAACTCCATATACCTCCCAAACCATCACCAAATAATTCTCCATATACCTCTCATAGAGAAAGAATCATAGTGTCAAAACCAAGCCGGATCACTCAACCATAAAGCCCCATCAAGAATAACAGGTCACTCAACCATAGAGTGCCATAAAGAATAACAGGTCAATCAACCATAGAGGCTCATCTCCTTTCCTTTTAATGAGGTCGGGTCACCCTATGGCTCTAGGCACATAGAGCCCTGTCACCCCTAACCCAAGTGACATAATAACTCATGGTTCCACAACCCGCTAGTCATATGTAACTCCTTGGGGCGTACCCCCATACAACGAAGCGGGCCCATAGGTTCAACCACTCCCTGGTTAATCCCATGACCCTAATCCAACACATTACAACATTAGAACCAGCATAAAAATCCATTCAAATGCCAAGTGGAAAAATCAAAAGCCTTGGGCAAGGCTATAAAATTTTAAACGTGAAAATAAAGTTTAAATCGAAGAAAAACAAATGGCTGATTAGCCATCGTTAGTGAAAAATTTGAATGTTAATGCAACAACCGAATAAATGCCCAAAATATAAGAACATGTCAATCAGGAAAACGGTTGGTTCTAACAATAAAAGAGATAATGATTAATTTACGAATAAAATACGTATTGAGAAAATAGCACATTACAATCACTATGTGGCCTCATACCGCCACCAAAGGGGTACTCATCGAGTTGCTGGCACTTGGACATCAAGCCTCAGCTCATAGAAATATACATGTAACCATAAATGAGTATATCAAATAATGTAACTATCATCATCTCTACCTGAATCATTACTCCATACTCCCACAAGGATCAACATAGACAAAATCACATAAGATTATTCAATGAACAATCCAATAGGAAAGAGCACGGAACTCTAGTTGCATAAGTTGAGCCTAAGGTGGTGCGCACCCACAATATACTGAGAAAGCTCGAAATATACTAAACAGATAGAAGTGGGTTTTCAGTCTATATAAGACTCCACTTCCTCACTTGTACTCAGCTCAAGATTATGAAAACCTGGTCCACGCCTCCTCTCTCCACACATACACTCTTGACATTTTATCCCCTTAGGGTCATCTAGTGTAAGGTTCACAACATAACACATAACTACATCACTAACACAATGGTGATTCACACACATTAACCATAACGTCTTACGCATGGTATTTATACGGGGTATAACACAATCATTACTTTCACGGGTTATGATACATCACATTACCACATCCTGCACCCAAAGTGCAATCACTGTACACTAGGGATCATACTCACCATATGCCCCTAAATCATGACATGAACCATCACATATTACATGAATTATACGTATGAGGAACACAATGTCTAACATTACGACATATAGTCAATTGCAATACAACACGACGATGCACACAACTAATCACAATATGGTGATGACATCACGATAAACTGTGATTCACTTTACATCAATTTTGTCATGCAATACATCAATACACCTTCACATCACATAAAGTCAAAATGTTTCAACACTCTACAATTCACAATATCATTCCTTTCACACACAACAAGGTGGTACATCACACACGGATTCCTCATTGGATCCACGAAATAAGGAGTGAATACTCTCATCATCAGCACATCAATATGATAACAAATACGCACTAAGAGACATGCACAACATGTGCATTCATAATCTCACAATTACAACATAGTTCACATCATGCATATATCACATTACTCTTCCAATATCCACCACCATCATGCAACACCATCACAACTCCAATCTGCCCCAGAGGTTCAAGAGCATGAACCTCCGCTCTGATACCATATGTAATGCCCACATTTTACACACCCAATTGCAACAGTAAAATACCAGGATAATTTTTTTTTTACTTACATTGCTCACTACACACAACACAGCAAGGGCTCCAAGTACAGAAACTCGACTCGCATACAACAATCACATAAGTCATTGACTCACATAGACACATGAAAACAACATAGGCATGTCGATGCCACACTTTTCCCAATGAATGGTTACTAGCAATGACTCAACCACAAAAGAAGGACTTCAGGAATGGCGAACCCTCAACACATCATTTCTTTAATTATATTTTAGTTAAGATTAACACTCCAAGAACATTATTGTGCAAGGATAACTTTCTCCTTTTTCCATCTACAGAAACTTTAAGTTCATTGCACATTTAATTTACAATTCGACCATTTTAAGTTGACTTCTTATTCTTTACAAAAAAATTCATAACTTGCATACTTATTTGGCATAATTCAAATGCATATAAAATACTTAATTATCTTGTTCTTATGTTAAGAATATTCTTCTCGAACATAAATTCAATGTCTACCTTTTTATTCTTACAACTCAAGTGGATGTGACTTGGTGTCCATAAAGCGATATTAGGTTTTAACAGAGATTTAGATGCAAGATAGCTTTTTACCAAAAACATACCTCGATCACGGGTTAGTTATTTCCCTACCATAGTTATTCCAATTCAATGACTTGAGGAATTCCATTTGATTTATATATGTGTTTTGTTTTCTCAAAGGTTGATCACACCAAGGCGATTCATATTCTTTGAAACAAAATAATATATTAATTGAGTTATAAGGTCTTCAAGAGTGGCATTATTCTGAACCTCAACTCTCATTTTTACTCTTATATGCTTTATTTTCTATGTCACATTATGGTCATGTTATTAGCATTGTCTTGTAAAAGGAGTTACGAAGTGTTTGTCTAACCTCTTGAAGACATATATGATTAGAGACTTGAAGCTACACACGAACCCTAAGTTAACATCCAAATCAACTGAGGTTTAGATTAATTCCAACTTCACCTAAGGGTCTACCCCTCAACTATATATGAGTTTTAAGCAAGAGGACATATTTATGCTAAACCACCTTCACGAAAGGACCAAGGTGTTATGTTGAGAGAAACCAAGGTAACCCATTCGGTTGAGTGGAGCTAAGGAGTTCACGTAACAAGAGTTTAAGACCTAGAACAACTAAGTCACAACCTCCATCTATGTCGTCTGGAACCAATAAGGATTTCATTCAATGAAGGAATTTACTTTTAAATCTATCTTTAGATGACAAGGTAGTCCGTTAGGCTACTAAGGAGGAGTTAGCTCTACACACTCCAAGAAAAGTTTGACTGTGTCGTCTCCTATCCAGACAGGTTGAAGACAATGTCACTAAACATATTGACTAAGACGATAAGCCAATTATCGATTCTTGTTTACTCAAACTAGGAGGTTCCATCGAGTGTAGAGTTTAATTTCATTCTACGGTTTTCAATGTCTTCTACGGTAAGGAGTATCACACATGAAAAACAAGTTATGCCCCGATATTGAACAAGGGTAGAGTGTTTCGATTAAATCTCTTTATTACATTTACAAAGTATGAATGCACAAGATGACTCATTAATCATTTATTGAACACTAAAATGTGCACTACAAGATATTACTTCAAATTCATTTACCTTATATAAATATCAAACCTTTTTACCAGGTGTACTATAAATCAAATTGACCTATGATTAAATGCACATTTCCTAGATGTCCTTGAAACCAGCATCACATACATAGAAACAAATTATCAAATATAACCTTCTGTAACATGAGACTACATTATAGATTTATTCATTTAACAATGAACTATATAAATTACAAAGATAAATAAATGAATTACACATCACCTTTTCGTCGTCATTCTTTCATCCTGCAAAACCACGTGAGCATGATATCAACGATAATTCGTTGGCATGGCATCCACCCTAATCTAACATAATTATCATTTTTCAGTTTCCCATTTACATATGATAATAATTACAATTTGCAATCGAAATAAAAGGTTTAGAGACATGTATTCATTACATTTCATTTTACTTCTTTTTGTAACCTAGGAGAGAGAAAGAGAAGGGAAGAGAGAGAAAACACCATTTGTCAAAAGTTCTATTTCACACAACAAGTTACACTATAGAGTTTTAAACAGTTATTTGCATGTGTTAAAAGTTTCCAGGGTGGTTTGGCAACCCGACGAGGGTCCCATAGCTTTCTATTTTTACATTTTCTTACTAGCTACAAAAACATTCAAAATGGGCTCGGAGGCTAAGAAACCGCTTTCAAAAGTTATCTTCTGATGAGAACGCACACCACGATTAACTTTCTACATGTCCCCAGATATACCAAGAGTTCATAGCAACTGACGGAATTGGGAAAAAGCATACTATTTGCATTTAGCGGCTAGTTTTTCGAGGCTACTGGTTGTAGTTGACCCAGTTGCAAATGAACAAAGGTTAGCTCGAGGGATCAGAAAACCATGTCCAAAACTGACATTCGATGGATGAGCACACAATGAGATACTTCCTACAAGTTCCCCTATATAAGGAGAATTCATTAGAGTCGACGGGACTAAGAACTAGAAAACCATTTTCAAACGGCGACAAGTTTTCTGGAGCGACAAGTCGAAATTGGTCCAGTTTGACCTCATCAAACTGTGACCAGAGGCCTACAAAATTCCATTGCAAACTATCCAGAAAAGTTTTTTTCCCTAAAGTGAAATTTCCTTGCAATTGTCTAGTAAAAACACTAGAGGTTTACGAAGACAGATATTAATTTCTCTATCCAAGTTTCAAATGGTTAGTTCAAAACGAAAGCCAACTTTCTAGATTTAACAGCTTTCTACTGTTCTAAACCAATGTAACAGGGCTCCTATAAGAGCGTCAAAAAGATCACATATGTTCGTTCAGGGTCAATCCAAAGGTCAAGGTGACTCCTCACATAACAAGGTACACGAATGAAGCTTAACATCTCATTTTCAGAGTTACGAAGGGTACTTAATGAGTCTCCAAAAAATGCAAAAATTAACTATTTAAACAGGGAGATGGTCAACATTATTACTGGGAAGTCAATTTCGTCTGGTCGATAAAACAATATTGTAGCGATCTAGTTGGGTAAGAATTTTTCTAAATCACCTCAGAATGAGGGTGGAAGTTCATGGTTTAATGCAAACGAGTTATTTTGACTTCGTGAGTTACGACACGACATTTCATTATTTTGCAACGAGTTGATATAAACATTTAACTGTATTAAATCCTAATATTTTAAAATTCTATTAAGTTGCAAAAGAGAACTAAAACATGAGAATTATGAGAGGTAAGGGAAGATGAACCATGCCTGGAAGGAACGGATTCAGTCAAACCCGTAAGCTTCGGTTCAGCATCTCGCTTGGGCACTTCGTCAACCAGTTCATGAGCCTCGATCTAACCTCCACAACATCACACAAACTTCCCGATCACTTGAAGTTTTCCAACAGAATAAGTTTCCCATTATGTTCTGACAATTTTCTAGGGCCTGCACAAGGCTCCATTCTTGCACACGGGCTGAGAGAATGTTGGCAACAGATGGGAGGCTCTACACCTGTGAGTGTAGTTGCTTGAAAGTTTCTAAAGCCTTTTGAACAGATCCATTATGTGCATATCCTGCAATCATGGCACTCCATGAGACAACATTTCTTTGAGGCATTCTATCAAACAGTTCATGCACGCCTTTTCAACAAATCCATTTTGTGCATATCCTACTACCATTGTAGTCCAGGAGAACACATTTTTTTTGGGGTATTATGTCAAAAAATACATGTGCTTTGTCTATTCTTTTGTATTTTTGCATACATGTCTACCAGGGTAGTTGGAACTACAACATCTGACAAAATTCCTCTCTCCATTATGCTTTGATGGATATCATACCCTACTCCAAAGCTTCCATTTTGGCACAGGCTACAAGTGCGCTTGCAAATGTAAATTGATTGGGTTGGAGCCCTATTTGCTGCATACGGTGAAACAACGTGACTGCCTCACAAGGAGATCCACGTCTTCTGTACACTGCTCGCAAACATATTCCATGCAGAAGTTGTATCGTTCTTTCCTTTGGTCAAACACTGTAACAACATCCACTAAAGCATTTGCAACTACAACATCTGACATAATCCCTCTACTTTTTTTATGCTTTAAGAGTAGTTATCCACGCAAGTCAAGGGCTTTGTGTTTTGATGCAGGCTGGGAGGATGCTGGCACAGGTCGCAACAATCCATGGCACTCCATGAGATGACATCTGGTGAGGCATTTCTTTGAACAGTCCAAAAAAATGCCCTTAAGCACATTGTTTTGTCTAAAAGCTGCGACCACGTTTCCTTCAGGCATCTTTCCCAACCCTGCACGTTTTCCAACTGCCATAACTGATAAATCCCCTCCTTCAGTTCTTCAATGGGCAATAATACTCTGATGCACTCTTATCCTTGGCTCATGCAGAGAGGGGAAGTGACAAAATAGCCTGGTGTTTGTAGTGCCACCACCCACAACTCGACCTGGTGTTTGCATTGCCGCCCACAAACTCGCCCATTTCCAAAAGCAAAAGAAACAAACCCTAACTGAATATTTTTGGACATTTTTTAGGCCTAGCCTCCAATTTAGTTTTATTTTATTTTATATTAAATTATATATGTATTTTGTTTTATGGAATTAAGTGACTATATAAGCTTATGCATTTTTTATACATTTGCTTATTTGGTCTATGACATATATTTATTTATTTTTAATTTTCCTTTTACATGACTCGAGGATCGTTCGATTGGAAAGATAAAATAAAATAGCATAAGGATACATAATAGTAATGTTGATAACATTCAACGATAGAATAATAATTAAACAAAATCGTCGATCGACATACAAAATAATAATAATAATGTCGTTATTATTATTATTTTTACTGCACACCAATTTATTAACCATACTAATAATGATCACCCGTCAACAAAGAGTAAAATAATAATACGCACAAATCGACACTTCAATATACTAATTATTATGTAGATGTTCCTTCTAGCTGTACACACCCTAACAACATCAAGACATCGTTAAAACCACCTATAGATTCAAGAACGAGATTTTCCTTAACAAGGTAATCGAAAAGGCACTACGGAGGCCCTCCACTAGCAACATCAGCAAAGACACGGACAAGGGAAGGCCAGATGTGGAGGAAGGGCGCTAATCATTCTCTGTGACACAGTCGAGGTCAACTAACGATCAACAAACTCACACCCACCACCTTCCCCTACTTATCAACAGGGTTGTCAGAGAAGAGCTGGGGTAATGTCGAACAGGGCATTACATAAGCATGATGGTATATTTATCTAGTTAGCATTGTATTGAAGCTATTAGGTGTTAGCTTTGATTTCCTTTACATTGTTAACTAATTCATGTACACAGTTTTTATCTCTTGTTTAAAATAAGAGAGATTATTCTCTCCCATACATTTAGCCTTTACATATAGAATGCAATGATGCACTGATGTTACGCATATTGCCTTTATGGGGAGTGTATGTAAGTCTAGAACTGTTCCATGAGTTCCTTATGAGCATGACTTGCATGTCACAAGCACAATATAAATTTTCATTCTTGAATCTTTTCATATTTTTGTTATGAATTAAAGCATTGTCTCGAAATTACATTGTATTATATCAAGGTGATATATAAACTTAGTTACATGACAACAATGATCAAAAAAATCTATTACTTAATATGTAGTTCACTAGGAGATCACGCAAAAATAGTTGTGAGATGAAGCTTGATTAATCTTTGTAATGCCTCCTTTAATTATAAAAATAAATAAATAAATAATAAATAGAATAAAAGAATTAAAAATAAATAAATAAAAGGGGGAACCTTTGGGCGAGTTAGGGCATGGGGGCTCGAACTCCTTGATTTCATTTCCTTTTGTTTTTTTTTTGTTGCTCTTCCTTTGGCTTTGCTACTAGAGGAGAGCGCCGCCGCTAGGGAAGAGATAGGGTTTTGACAGATGTTGCAGTTTCAATGTTGAATGGAAGGCCTATTTTCTTCATGGATCTCCACGCATGGCATAAGCCTCCCCTTCCACCGCTTCACTTCTCCCTTCCACAGGTCCTTAGCATTAGCAATGGTTAATGGGTTTTGCGGCCTCCTCCCAGCTTTCAACCTGTGCCAACATCCTCTCAGCCTGCACCACATACCTGTGTGGACACCCATCAAAGCAACAAGGCAGAGGAACTTTGTCAAATGTTACAAATGCAAGTGCTCTAGTAGATTCTTATGCAAAACGTGGAAGCATGCAAACTGTTCGACAATGCCTAAAAGAAATGTGTTTTTTGGACTGTAATGAGGGCAGGATGTGTAAAAAATGAGTTTGTTGAAAAGGCATTAGAAACTTTCAAGCAAATGCATTTGGTATGTGTAAGCCCAGACTCCACAACCTTTTTCAGCATCCTCCCAACCGCGCCAAACTGCCAAGCATGGACTTCCATCAAGCAGAAAAGAGAGAAACATTTTGTCAGATGTGGTAGTTTCAATGTGCCTTGGGCGCTGTTTTTTGTATTTGACCAATGAAAGAACGAGACAACTTCTAATGGAATAGTATTATTGCAGCATACAGAAGACATGGACCTCCTCGTGAGGTAGTCACGTTGTTTCTTCATTTGTAGCAGGGCACCAACCAAATCAGTTGCATATGTCAGCATGCTTCCAGTGTGTGCCAAGATGGAAGCTTGAGAGTAGGGTATGAGCAATAGAATCTGGTTTTCGTTTGTAGGATTTTGTTCTTGTAAGCGACATAGTGGATATGCGTGCAAATGTGGAAGTGTATTCAAGGCATGTGAACTATTTGATTGAATGCCTCAAAGAAATGCGGTCTCTTGGAGTGCCATGATTTACAGGAATGTACAAGGGAGAGCATTTAATCAGTACAGAGAACCTTGTTATGCTCCATGTTGCTCTAAGAGCTGCCAAGGATATGGTCATCAACGGTGATCCCTGGAAGTTGAAATGACTGGTGTGCTAGTCAGAGCAGTGGAATAGGCACTCCTTTTGCAACAATCCTCAGAAATATTTCAACCAATTTGTTTGTTTCATTACCAGTTATGGATGAGGCTCTTTCAGGCAAAGATAAGCTTGATGGCGTGTTACACACAAACCATTTGATAGAATGCCTAATAGACGGATGAAGTGTCCGAGTGAAACTGCTTGGATTAGCTCACACTCTGCGGGTTTGATCGGCTTCGCCCCACTAGGCATGGTTCTTCTTCCCTTACCTCTCATAATTCTCATGATTTAGCTCTCTTTTGCAACTAAATAGAATTTTAAGTTATTAGGATTTTTTAATACAGTTAAATGTCCCTTCAACTCGTTGCAAAACAATAAATTGTCGTGTCGTAACTCACGAAGTCATTATAACTCATCTACTTTAAACCATGAACTATCACCCTCACTTCGAGATGATTTAGAAAACTCTTACCCATCTTGATCGCTCCAATATTGTTTTATCGACCAGACAAATTTGACTCCCCATTGATAAAGTTGACCTTCTGCCTGTTTAAAATAGTTAAATTTTGCATTTTTCGGAGACTCACTAAGTACCCTTCGTAACTCTGGAAACGAGATGTGAAGTTTCATTTGTGTACCTTGGTATACGAGGAGTCACCTTGACCTTTGGTTTGACCCGAAACGAACATATGACATCCTTTTGACGCTCTTATAGGAGCCCTGTTACACTGGTTTACAACAGTAGAAAGCTGTTAAATCTAGAAAGTTGGCTTTCGTTTTGAACTGCCATTTGAAACCTGGATGGAGAAATTACTTCCCGTCTTCACAAACCTCTAGTGTTTATACTAGACAATTGCATGAACATTCAGTATAGGAAAGAGCACTTTTCAGGATAGTTTGGCGAAGCCATTTTGTAGGCCTCCGGTCACAGTTTGACGAGGTCAAACTGGACCAATTTCGTCTTGTCACTCCAGAAAACTTGTCGCCGTTTGAAAATGGTTTTCTAGTTCTCAGTCCCGTCGACTCTGATGAATTCTCCTTATATAGGGGAACTAGTAGGAAGTGTCTCGTTGCGTGCTCATCCATCGAACGTCAGTTATGGACGCGGTTTTCTGGGCCCTCGAGCTAACTTTTGTCATTTTACAACTGGGTGAACTATGACCAATGGCCCCGGAAAACTAGCCGCCAAACACAAATTGTTCGCTCTTTTTCAATTCCGTCAGTTGCTATGAATTCTTGGTATATCTAGGGGACACGTAGAAAGTTAATCATGGTGTGCGTTCTCATCGGAAGATAACTTTTGGAAGCAGTTTCTTATCCTCCGAGCCCATTTTGAACGTTTTGTAACTAGTGAGAAAATGTAAAAATAGAAAGCTGCAGGACCCTCATAGGGTTGCCAAATCACCTTGGAAACTCTTAACAAATGTAAATAACTGTTAAAACACTATAATGTAACTTGTTGTGTGCATTATAACTTTTGACAAAATGGTGTTTTCTCTCTCTACCCTTCTCTTTCTCTCTCCTGGGTTACAAAAAGAAGCAAAATGAAATGTAATGAATACATGTCTCTAAACCTTTTTATTTCGATTGCAAATTGTAATTTTATCTTATGTAAATGGGAAACTGAAAAATGATAATTATGATTGATTAGGGTGGATGCCATGCCAGTGATTTATTGTTGATATCTTGCTCACGTGGTTTTTGCAGGATGAAAGAATGATGATGTAAAGGCGTTGAGTAATTCATTGTTTATTTTTGGTATTATATTGAAAGACTTATTGTTGAAATTGGTAGTATGTAAAAATCGTTAGATTAATAAATGCTTGAGAAATTGGTATTTCTTTCATGGATGTTATTTTTGATCCCAAAATTTGTTATGGTAAAAGTGGAATATAAATGTCAAAAGGAATTGAAAGTTATACCTTGTAGTGAACTTTCACTGTGCAAGTATTTGTCTAATAATTGGTGTCGTGTTTCTTACCTTGAAAATGTAATAAAGGAACCTAACCACAACAGCCAACCTTAGTTCAAAATTTGTATATAACTAACCTGCCAATGTTAATTCCTTAACATAGAAAATTGTGACCTTCAAACGAACCTTAACACTCGATGGAACATCCTAGTGTTAGGCAAATAAGATCCAAAGAAAGGGGTTTATAGTCTTAGTAGGTATGTTTAGTGACATCGACATAAACAGACATATAGGAGCAACACAGTCCAATAAATCTTCTGCATCGAATGAATTTCTTGTGGGATCTAGATGACATCATGGAGCTAGTGAAATAGTGGTTCTATCACGTAAAAATTTTGTTAATGAATAGATCCTCTTAGATATAGGAGCTATCTTTGGCTAGTGATAATATAGTGCTTTGATCTTTTACGGAGGGTTTATAGGGTGAATATGTTTTGAACCTTAATCTAATCTATAATAGAGCATAAAGCCCTAAGTGAAAAAAATTGGAATTAAACTAAACCCTAGTGGATTAGGATTTTAACTTGTGGGTACAAAACTATAATTTAACTCCTTGCATATTGAAAGATGTCAATTTTAGAGAACCTTAGAAACTGAAATCTTGTCCCATAATCCCTTGTTATGTCATTTTATGGCATTAAGGAATAAAGAATATTTCTTATGTAGAATCGTGGAATGCAGAGACATGGGATCTTCGTGAACATAGGTCACTTGTGGTTCATGTGTAGGTTATAATGCTCCTAGCCATGTACTTCCTTAAGATGTCAGACAAGTGCTTTCGTAACTCTTTTGTTCTAAGACGATGCTGGGAATGAGACCATAGTGCGATGTAAGAGCATATCATTTAAGATGAAAACGAGATTAGAGATTAGGATTAAGGTCACTCTTGGAGTTCTTATAACTTAATTAAACATTTTCATGCATTGCAAAGAATATAAATTGCCTTGGTGTGACCAAACTCTGAGAAAAAAAAAGATATATAAATATAAATGAGAGTCCATAAGTTATTAAACTTTATTAACTATGGTAGTGAAATAACTATTCTGTGATCGAAGGATGTTCTTGGGGAAGAAGCTATCTCGAATCTATGTCTTCCTTAATCCCAAGATTTCATCTTGACATCACGTTAGGTTCACTTGTGTAGCAAGGTTAGATTTTAAACATTGAATAAGTGTTTTGGGAAGCATAATCTTAACATAAGAATGAGAGAATTAGAATTTTGTATGAAATTTTAAATATGGAAAATACTTATGTAAGTTATGTAGATTGTCAGAAGGGTAAAGAGCAAAATTAACTTGTTGAATAATAAGTGAAATGTGAAACGAATTTTCAGAACATGTAGGTGGAAAAAGGGAGAAAATTATGCTTACATAATAATGTTATTGGATGTTTAACGTACTTTAGATGTAATCATGGTTATGTTGTGTTATGGGTTGTCAATCCTTAAGTCCCTTTTTATTGTGGTCGTGTTATTTCTAGCATTCGTTCATTAGGGAAAAGTGTGGCATCGACAGGTATATGACGTTGTCACGTGTCTATGTGATTTGATGACTGATGTAAGTGTTGTATATGTTGTGAATTTTCCTACTTGGAGTCCTTGTGGCGTTTTGCAGTAGTGAGCAATGTAAGTAAACAAAAACAAAAAAAAATTATCCTGGTATTTTACATGTTGTAATTGTGTGTGTAAAGTGTGGGCACTACAATCTTGTTCGAGCTTTGGAAAGTGTTGTAGAAATGGACTCAAAAGACATTTTCATGCCACGTGGGCCAACATGGAACACATTTTAGAAAAGATTTAATAATTTTTATGCTTGATATTTAAGTGTCGAAATGGAAGTTGTAAGAAAGACATGTCCACATCCTCGGAGCGGGGATAAAACATTAGAACAGAAAAAGAATCTAAAAATGTAGGTGACTTTTCCGAGTCTTACAACCTTTGTCATCTTAAATTGGTTGATCAGAGAATGTGGGGGATTTTGGAATAGTTCCTTGGTTCCTCCAATGACATGATGTGAAGATCAGGGAGGATAAATGTTTGGTGGGACATGATGAGTTAATATTACCTCTTAACTTAATTTTCTCAGTCATTTTATATATATCCACTATGCTAAATTTTGAAATCATATGCACAAGAAATAAGAAAATTGGCATCCAAGAGCATTTACCATATCATATCCAAACGAAGAGGGTGGCTCTTTAGCCATTCATGATTTTTAGAAACCCAATTCCCTTTCAAGTCTTTATACAAACTTAACTCCTCTTTCCAGGATAAAATCTTAGAAATTGGTCATGATAAACCCTATCCTTGAATTCTTGTACTACACAAGAAGATATTGTACGTATATAATCAAATAACAATGGAACTGTCCATCAGGGTCCTCATCTACTAAATACGGCAGAGGCAGAAAATTTTCCCCATTTCATTTTTCCCATGGAACACATTTAGAATCTCCATTATCATGAAGTACCAAATTAACATTTTGGCCAGTTTATTGTGAATGTTTGAATCATACAATTATTGCTTAAAGACACTTGGATTCAAGCTTTCACTTTATGATGATCATGTGTATATCCTTTCATACAACAATATGTGATAACAATTTCATACTCGGGAAGAGATCATAATAGTTTATCCATTGCTAGCATTCTTTATGCATAATTTGTAATAGTTCTCATATTGCTTTAGTTTAAAAGATCGATTAGGTAGAGTAATTAAAGAAAAACTAAAGAGAACAATTTTTACAACATGAAGAGTTCACACTCGAAATTCTTCTTTCAAATGAATTAAACACGTAGGAACTCAAATTATGAATTGATTCATATTGTTCGACTTTTGGCATGACAACACTAGGAGTGATGATATAAACTATAGTGTTGCACATGGGTATTTCACGGGTGTTGAGTAGGGTGTCCATGAAAGGCATCATGACTATTCACTATTATTAGGTGATATTGTTTAATATGTCATTCTGCCATTATGGAAATATATTTGTGTTTATGGTAGCTAATAATAGTTTGGTTTCTATCTCTTACAAAATATTGATGGCCAAATGGTTTCAAAATTTGATTTTGTAAGCAATTTAGACTAGGGTATCAAAAATACCCTAGTTTTTAGAATGCAATTTTTACAATTATAACATAAATTATCTGATTTAAATGCAAAATAAACTTACCTCTTTCCTCGGTCTTCTATATAGAGGTGACACATATTCTTCTTCTTCCTCTTCCCCTTCCTCTCCCGTTACTAGGTCCATAGTGTAGATTGGGGGATTTTCTTTCCCTCCTCTTTTACCTGCCTATGCCATACTTCTATTATACTCTCAAATTCCTATAAAAGCCTCTCGCTTTCTTCTCTTCTCATTATTTTTTTCCTCCACTCGCCATCATTTTCTCTCCAATCGCTCCCCCGAGGGAAATGAAATGCATTTGGATTTTAGTTGGTCGAGTTTCTATTTTTTGTTTTTAGGTTGCATCACCCCATGGAGTTTCTACACACACACACACACACACACACACACACACACACACACACACACACACACACACACACACACACATATATATATATATACATACACATTTATGTACATATACATTTATGTATATATATGTGTATATATATACATATGTATATATTCATAAATGTATATATCTATATATGTTATATATATACATATATATATACATATATATGTATATATATGTATATTGTATATATATAGTATATATGTATATATATACATATATATGTATATATATACATATATATATGTATATATATACATATATACATATATATGTATATATACCTATATATATATAAGTATTATATATGTATATTATATTATATAAGTATAATGTATTATATATTATATATGTTACAATGTTACGCGGGGACACATCCCCTAGATTTTGGTGACGTGTCAGATGTCCTGAATGTTTAAAGTACTTGGGGACTTAGAGGGGATGTATCCTATTATTTTAAAAAAAAACCAAAAAAAATCTTGATGTTTTTAATTTAAAATGTTGTTATTTTTACTGAGAACATTAAAATGCTTTTGAATAACATTGAAATGTTGTTATTTTTACCAAGAACATTAAAATGCTTTTAAATAGCAATTTTAATAGGATGAGAGTCATACAAAAATTCCTTGATAGGCAAGGTCAACTGTCAAATTTAACTCATAGAATCAACATTCCTTATACTTTTCCACACCATGCATGTATTTATGACGATCAGACCAAGCTTGGTGCCACTTTGAGGCCCACAGTTGGCAGGAATGCACTTGAAACATGTCCATTGATTTTCTTCATAGTTGTGTAAAATTTATTTTTCCTTGAAATATGTTTATTTTATAAGTACTTCTTTTAATCTTTCCCTTAATAATGTTAATAGGGTAAGTTTCATACACTAAATTATTGTTTATTTGACGTTGATCAAAATAAAAAATCATCCACATCTCACTTCATACATACCAAATTAGTGATATGCCAAATTGGGGTATACTTTATAATAGCAATTACATTTACAAGTTAATTGAGTTGAATCCAAATTCCATAAATGGACAAATATATTCAATCTCCACAAAGCTTAAGAGAGGATACAATATATTATATTTTGGTATGGACTTATATTTGGAATTTAATTATGTCAATTGAAATTTTACAAATAAAATTTAAAATAATTTTACAAATATGTAATGGGGCATTGATAACACGAGACAAACTTTGGAATTAAATAAAATAGCCCAACAAGAAATAAGCTTATGAATATTTCAACCATTCATTTTCATCTTCTTGTATTTCCGCCAACTTCTCGTTGGCCTAGATTTGTAGTCATAACTAATGTTACCTTCTTTTTTCTCTCTATATATGTACCTATGGGAATATTCAATTCATTATCCAAACGTCTACCTATTGGGATATTCATTTCATCGCCATCTTTATTATCTGCAGTTTCATGAAGTTCAACACCGTCACTTTCATCATCATCATCTTCTTCAAAATTAGCTTCACCTTGCTCATCAACTTGATCAATATGATGATCTTCTTCATTATTGGCATGTCCATCTTCATCTCTAGAGTCATGTTCATCATCTTTGTTAACAGCATCAATTATTTCCCATGATGTTTGTGTTACAACACTAGTGTCATCAATAACATGTCTCATCATTGGCTCACAGTATAATACAAACTGCCAATTTCCTTCTCTCTCTATATCAGGATAGAATAAGACCTATATAAATATAGTTTTAAAAAATAATTTTTGAAAAAGGATACCTACATGTAGATATTAAGTGCATGAAAAAGGAGTAGACACACATAAGAAAAATTACACAAATTTCACTAAGTAAACTTGTGGCATATCAAGTTTGTTCGAAGGATAATTAATAATAACCATATTTTAAGTTTTATTAATACACTCTCCCAATACACCACTCTTATTATAAAATACCCCTTATATTACGAGATATTGCATATACTTTTTTTTTCCGTGATATTTTTAATATCCATTATTATTTGTATCTCTTTCATGTTAAATGTTTTAAGCATGTGTGTAGGGTGAAACAAGACACAAACCCAAAATATTTCTGTTTTCTGGACGGAAATGACTTTAATACGACCACTTGGTGGCTAACTCTACATTTTCTATTTGAATCAATGACGTCAAATTTAACATAGTGATTAAACTCTGTGTGGCAAATTGACGTTTCATCGATTCAAGACAAGTGTCAATCATCAACGTTATGGGAAGGCTTGCACAAGATTTAAAAATTTAAAAATCATTAAATAGTCCATAGTGCCGATGAAAGACATGTCTTCCATCAACACTCTATGGAGAGGTTGAGACCCAAAGGTTAAAACCTTGTGGTTAGAGAGTAAATCGATTTATTCCACATGTCACGGATTAGTGAGGCAAGAGTTATGGACACCAAATTCTTAAGGTTTAAAACATGTGATGGCGCTAATAGGCGACAAGTTTCCATGATGAGTGACCCAAGGAATCACACAAATCAAAATGTAAAACAATGTAGACAACGGTTTCATCGATGTAAGACGTGTGTCCAAAATTGGTGGAGAAGAGAGTTACGGAGCCTGAGGTTTTAAATGCTTTCCACACATAATAAAATTGATTTACTCCATATGTTAGACATTAGTGGAACAAGGAGTAGCTACATCGATTCTCTCTACGTGTTGGAGATCTATTGAAAGAAGATACAAAACTAGCCAAAGAGTTTAGAAGGTCTGTAAAAATGTCATTGATCTGTGGCCTAATGAAATGAAATGAAATGAAATGAAAGATTTTAATGACGTCCACGAGACTAAAGAGTCTATGGGACCACAGAAACAATTATTTTAATCAGATTTCAGACTCCTTTCAATATCCGCTCTTCGACTGTGAATCTTGAGTATGAAGTCTGTTGTCGCAGGAAGCTTTGTTCCTTCGAAGAGTTCCTCTAGTCTGTCCACCTTTAGGTTGTTTTTGTACTGAATACGGATATCCTCATATGCTGAACACTCCATGACAAAATGTCATTCTGTCTCGACGACCCCCTTTGCTGCAGAAGAGACAAATTCTCCTTTCCCAATCTTCCTTTGAAATAGTCCATCTACCAGTTTCACATCGAAGATGATGCGATCCAGTTCTTAACTGCGCCACTAGAATCTTTGCTTTACCCTTGATAGTTGCCCCTAGATAAGCTTTTTCATCGTGTTCCCCAGTGAGATTGAATTCTCTAATATAATGTGCTTTCTTTCGACCAATCTGACCCGTCCACATGGCAGTCCTGAACTTTTCAATCACATAATTTTTTATTTCCCTGTTTCTGTTAGGACACTCCTGCATGTTGATGCCCCATTTGTACATCCATTTAGTATTCTGATTCATCCAGGTTTTCTTTCTGCGTTCCAAAGTGTCGTTTACAACCATTTTGGGCTAGCGAAGGTTGTCCATGTTTACAACTTTTTTCAGGGTAAGCTTGATCGCTTCAAAATGCCTTGCCGAAGCTTCCAGCGAAAAAAAATCTACATTCATTTTTCAATATATATCTGATTATTTTATGTAACAATAAATATGACTTTAAGGGAGCTAAAAAATATAGAAATATCTGAAAAATCTTTCTAAATCTGTCTTGAAAGGTGAGTTGAAATGCTAAATAATCAAGACTTCGAAAAAGTAATTATATGTTCAACTGGAGTGACCATCAAACTCAAAGGAAGAGGTTATGTGAGATGTCATTAGTTTTCCATTCGTCATATACCTCAGCTTTCCAATGCTACTATATCTAACTTTTGAGGTGCTAAGGAAACATAACGTGTCTAACGTATCCAAGCAAAGTCCTTTTAGACCTCTCACATAGTCTTGAAGACTAAGTTTAACTGGTAAAAAATCAATCCGCTCACACGCTGATGTACTTGTATGGAAGTGTGAGAACTATTTCTCCATGGCTTTCATTAAATTAGGGAATGATGTCTTGTCTCACATTTCGTCTTCACCAGGTGACAAATCTCATGCCTTGAACATAGTCTTGTTCATATTTTGTTTTATTAAGACTTCTTGACAACAAGAACTCTAGCGCTTTTAACTGTTCCCTCATATACCTTTTCCTGTTCTTGAATTTTTTTTTCAAGGTCGTCAGCATAAAGGAGTAACTTCACCATGTAACTTGCTAACTGAATACCTCCTGCCAAATTGTTGGTATAACAAATCTTCAAGATTGTCAAAAAGTATAACCCAAACTAACTTTGTTATTCGTATATAGAGGGCATCCTTGCTTAGACACCGATGTTAGAGCTGATCAAAGAAATTCGTACATACCTTCTCTAAAGCATATTAAGATTGTAGCTAATGAACTGCTCAAAGATATTTATTACACTACAAAACAAATGTAAGCTCATATGGAATTTTTAGCTCCTCCATCCTATCCCAAAGTTTCTTTCTGGGCACTGTGTCAAAAGCCTTCTTGAAATCAACAAAACAACAAAAAGCTTCTTCCCCTTGGGTGTCCCAAACCTTCTCAATCAAATGCCTAAGAGTGATACAATGATCAATTGTTGAGTATTTAGGTCGAAAACCCGCTTGCCCTTTTGCTCTTTTACCCTCTCTTTCGGCCCAGCTGCTGATTCTCCGTTCTATCATGCCTCCAAAGAGTTTACCAAGAAGAGGGTTGATCATAATGGTGCGATAATTGGACGGGTTATTAACGTCACCACTTTTAAATAGAGGAATAACAACGCTAGTCGTCCACTTTGTTGGAAAGCCATTCTGATTGACATCATTGAATATTTTTCTGATGTGTGGCGCGAGGACCTCAACCCCCCATTTTAAAAATTCAGCTTGCAGACCATCAATGTCTTGAGCTTTACCACTTGCCAAATTCTTTATGCCCTGCTTGATATCTTCTGCCGAGAAAAGCTCAATCGAAGTCTCGATTATGGGAGGAACATCTTTTTGTTGAGGACGCTCATAAAGTGTCTTTGCATATTCTAACCAATGTGCACCTGTAATATTATTTTCTATGTATTTTTTCTAAGAATATGGTACTTAAGTCAAAGTTTCAAATTTTTAAAAACTATGTGGTGAATGAGTTAATCGATAAATGCCATGTGGAAGACATCTGGAGACGTGAAAATTCAAAGGAACAAAGTCAAGATCAAGCAAAACACATGCGAGGATTATTAAAATTATATCAAATGCCGGCTCCACGTACCCTACGGTCCCTACCCCATTTATTTTTCTATAAAACACTATATTAAATCCCCTTCGCTCCCTTATTACATGCCATTATATTGGATTTTTTCATAATTAATAAAGCCCCTTTATGAATGGATGATGTTTAAAATTTGAAGCCCTCGTGATTAATAGTTGATCATAATGTTGAGGTAACACATATGGATCATAATGTTGAGGTAACACATATGGCTCCTTGTCCATAGGTAATGTTCTAGAAATTTTAACTAATTAGAAGTCACTTTCATTGTCTACTCTGAATAATTGTTATCAATAGAAGGGTACCAAGTATAGCTAAATATGGGAAGAGATGAGGATGGCGAACAACTATGAGATTGCGAATAAGCTGGAGACAGCAACCCGATCCAACAAAGAGAGGCGCAGGGATCATGGGAAGACAGTGAGGCAAGGAGGAGGAGCTTCCAGGGGGTCGCGAGCCACTGTTGAGGGCATGGCAGATGCTTCGCTTTGGGTGGTTATGCCCTAACCCTCAATCTAGCAATGAAAAATTCAAAACGGAGGCTGGCCTAGGCTCACAAGGGTTCAATACCAAAGTAAATATAAGGAGAGATGCTTAGGGAAGCGGGAAGGCTTCATTCAAAAATGCCCTAGGCAAATCCGAAGGCAATACTCTAGGAAATCAACCGTATTTGGTTGATATAGCTAAAGAAATCCCATCGCTGGTCATCGAAGGCCAGGTAGTGGAGGAATATTACCAAAATTTGTCTCAGGATGCCATAATAGGCTAATTCAATGAAATATGGCCTTTTTCTACAGCATTATATCAATGGATATTTCAAAATTGGACTGATAAATGTGAAATCTTCCTCTGTTCTAGAGGTTTTTTTGTGGTTCATTTTAGAGAAACGGGGGACTTTCAGCGATGCCTAGCTGATGGGCCATGGTTCTAGGGTACCGCTGGTTTATTTTTGACTCCTTGGTTCCCTGAATTTGACCCGAACACTCTATCAATCTCCAAAACACCATTTTGGGTGAGACTTCCCAATCTTCCTCTGCACCTTTGGTATGCATTGGAAGATATTGGCAATGTATTGAGCAAATTCTTAAAAGAAAATATAAATAGATCTCATGCGAGCATGTGTTCCTTCACCCATATGTGTGTGGAAGTCAATCTGAGTAAAGGGCTTCCAGATCAAATTAATTTAAAATTTGGAAACTTTCTACATTCTCAACCCTTAGACTACGAAAATATAGCTTTCCAATGTAGAAATTGCAGAAACCATGGTCATTTGCAAGCATCATGTCCAGTGATTAAAAAATTAGTTAATAAGATTGGTTCAATATTGACTAAAGGTTAGGAATCTTTGGATCCAGAGTTGGTGGAGGTGGCAACATTTAAGGCAGAGCCATGCAATATAAATGCAGAGAATAAGGTAGAGGAGAGTGTGGAATGTGGAAACATGGAAAATGTTCAGGATTCGCAGGGGATTTTAGTTGTCAGTGGAATGAAAAGGGGTCTTTCTCCTGCCAAATCAGATTCGGATAAGGAATCTTTATCGGATAATCAGATGGTGTCAGCAAATCCTCTACAGTTAGCTATTACAAATGGGGATGGTAATTGGCGAGAAGTTAAGAATAAGAAAAATAAAAAAAGGTCGAATAGGTAGTATTGAGGACTATTTTTTGACCCAGGTTGGGCAATAGCCTCTTTTTTGTCATTTGGATCAGTAATTTTTTGTAGGTTTATAATCTTGGGGTATTGGCCCAACTTTGTTTTTTATCTTTCAGGGGTATTTAGGCCATGTTTTTATAGGGAACGGGTCCCTTCAACCCTCCTTATCAATCAAAAAAAATAGTATAGCTAAATATGACAACTTCAAAACTTCTATAACAAAGTTTTATAATTTATTATATCTTTCCAAAAGAATCCCATTTCCCTTGGACCAAATTCCTATCATTGGCATTAACTCAATTGACATGCTTAAAATGATTAACTCTGCAGAATTAAATTACCCTTCTGCTGTCAATATTTTCCATATAGAAATACTTTCCTTCGAATCACATTTTTGTATGTTTATTACTCACCTTCATTGAGTCAAATCATTTAAGATAGTTTTAATAGATTTCCAAAAAAAAATCCAGAAAAATGTAAACCACATATGTACAAAAATCATGTTGCAACAATTGGCCAAATATTCACATCTTCACACTATGTCCAATGCTTCTTTTGTCACTTCCCTTCGATTAATGGCATGAATATTTTCTAAATATGAACTCATCCATTCAAGAGTAGGTTGGTCTGGTAATGGTATTTATAGATCAAGTGGGAGTGGTTTTCATGGATGTTTATGTCTCTAATCAATCCTTTAACTCTCACAACTAGTCTTTTCTTCTTCATAATTTTGAAGCCACATAACCATATATGAATTATTGAATAACATAAAATTCTCAATGACATCTCTTTCAACAAGCCCTAAAAAATCAAACATGTGAATAAATAATTAATGGCCACACACAAATTGAAAATACATCATATATGTTTTATATGAATTTCAATACATAGCAAGTTTTAAAAAAATCTACTCCAAGAAGATTCTCCTCCAATTTTTCATTTCCATGTTCATCATCCCAAATGCCTGGTATTTGTGGAAATTACTCTCCAAGATATTATAACATGAAAAAAAAAAATTCTTGAATAGTGTATCCTTCCCCCATAGAGCCCTTTGGATGTACTAACTATTTTACACATCCTTTTATGGTCTTCATGTTCCTCTCTGGCCAAAACATCTATCATTTGTTAACTACACTGGTCATTTGAAGATCATGAACCAAATACACTAATAGATGAGTTTGAAAATCCATGAAAGAGGTAGGCAGTTCCTTTTCCAATTTACAAATAATATCTACAATATTTTCTTTCTCTTGCTTGATCATTGCTCTGATATCTCTTTTGATGACAACCACCTATTTTACAAAAAATGGTAGTCATGCAATCTAATATAAGAATGTTTTTCATACAAACAAATGAGTTGTAGTTGAAAATGCAAATCATATTACCTCAAAAAAAATTAAATTTGATATATTGCATTCAGTAGGTCAGGTGGAAGATTACAAAATGACCCCCTTAAAGCCAAAGGAAATATATGTTGCATAAATAAATTAAAAATTTTAAATATGAAGAGAATAATTAGTTGCATAATTTAAGACAAAAAAAATGAATTACCTTCAAAATGGTATGCGAACAATGTGTGTTTAGGTCTATGATGTGCCCATCAATGGTAAATGCGCATTTCGTAGAGGACATGTAGCCATTCGGTGTGAAAATCTCTTGCATTGTTTGATTTACCAAACTGACTTGTTATTTATATAATATCCATGGAGCCCCTTCTTCCTTTTTTAGACTTCCTTTGTCCCACTGACTTTTAAATCGACTCTATAACTTGGAGTTTCTTTCTCTTTGATAGAGATTTGATTCCATATAGAAATCACTACATTTTTAAAAATATGCATTGGATCCAAAAGATTCCCAACTAATAAATTATCCCACTATAAGAGATTATAAAATATAGATAATTTCTTCATTCCTGTAGGCATTTCAACTATGTGACTAATTGCGAACAACCATACTTAATCCCTCCACCAATATGGAGGAATATCCTCATTTGATATTATACATGCTTGTGTGAAGGATTTATACTAATCCCCAAGTGACATATGTTTTGAAGGCTCTCTAATATCAGGTTTTCCATCAAACTTATTTTTCTTTTTTACATGGTACTCATGATCCATCGACAAGAACCTTTAATGGCTTTCACATACAACTTTTTAAATATATTTGGAAAACCTTCCACATAATTGATCACCTCACCTTGAATAAGCATATTTTCCTATTTTTGAGAAACCTACGTATATAAGTGATCAACGAACTCAATGTACAATGCAAAAACACACACACTCACATATATATAATCAGTTATTTCTTAATTTTAACATATGAGAAATAATTGTACAAACATCCATCCCTAGAAAATTGTGAATACTCTAGCATAAGATATCGTAACATGTGAACTTCCTCTGACTAATGGGTTTTGAAAGGTCATACATTAGAATGACATCCCATAACACTTGCAACTCATTAATTAAGGGTTAAAGGTAGACATCTATATTTTTTACTCGGTGCTTACCAAACACCACTAATGACAACATTAAACACTCCTTATGAATCATCAACCATGGAGGAATATTATAGTTTATCAACACTGACCACACAGAAAACACTAGTTGACATATTAGAAAAGGGGTTAACATCATTCGTTTCCAAACTAAACCATACACTGCATGACCTCTTTCTTAATTTTTAGGCCACAACTGCTCAATGTTCCTCATTGCATTAGAATCGGAAGGAACACAACAATCTTTATCACTACGTATATTCTTATGATGCCATAATATTGACTTTATAAGTGACTTGCAATGTAAAATATGCCTAAGACTAGGAATTATTAGAAAATGTGACTTTATTTTGAATGGTGATTCCTCTCACTCCTTATTGAATTCATGGTGCCCCACAATTGGGACAATTGACCTCATTCTCATATTCCTTCCTAAATAGAATGCAATCATTTGTGCATACATCATAATTTACATAGGCAGCCCCTAAATTTTATGATATTTTTTGTGCCTCTTTATATGAAGAGGGAAGTGTGCTCTTTTGAAGAAACAAACTATTTTTGAGCACGATGTAATGAAAAACAAATAAAAGGCAAAATAATAATAATAATGTAAAACATATGAATTGTATATCAAATGTAAAATATAGTTACAAAATTGTTATCTAACCTCAATAAAACATTCACGCAAATGTTTTACTAACCAAACCTTGCTTTCAAGTCCATCAACTCCATATAGCACTTAACAATGATGTTTTAAACTCTCCTGATGTAAACAAATGAGTTTGAGAAAATTTCAAAGGCATCCTCTCTTGTTATTGATCTTGCTCTTCATTATCATCATATTACTATTCTTCATCATCCTCATGATCATAATCATCATGATTGTGATCAAATAAATGATGAACCTGCGTATTTGAAGCTCAATGCCCTCTTCCATTAGAATATCTTCATCATAAGTCTTAGGAAAAGGTGTTTTTTTTCCTAGCATCCCATCATTTCCTTTAGGTAAAGTCTATTTAGACAAGATTTATGAGCCTTTGTGATGTTGTTTGGGTGTATTTCATCAATGGGATGACACAGTGGGAAGATGTACTTTAGATTTTTCTTTAGTCAAACTCATTCAACATCAAATTCATTATTTGAATATTTAGTCTCAAATTTTTGCATATTAACTTAATATTGTAGTCAAAAAAATGTGAGAGAGTGTGAGCACGAAGATCAAGAAGGAATGCATGCACATCAAAAAAAATTCACCCAAACGAAAACATGTCATAGCTCCAAGTAGTAAGAAAGCAATTCACCACTATAAAATTGTGCATGCAAGAATAAGGTCTACTCATTCTCATAAATCAAAAAAAGGAGTACAAATAGGAGTGTTTTGTCAATCACACTGCATGGACAAGTCATGATCCCATGATGGTGAGAGGACTTATAATGTTAGGAATAACATGTAACTCAAATATGAAAATGACACCTATGACAGTATAAAAAAATATATCACAAAATTTTTCATAGGTCATATAACTCCCTAAAATACCTATGACTCACCTAAAGTGGGATGACTCATCATGCATGAGGGAAAATAACCTAATAAAAGGTAAATGAAACCCGTAACACTAACACACCCCTTCATCATAGATTAGGATGAGGCATGATGATTCAAAAAGAGAAATAGGTCTCAACAACTACACCTGATGAGGTACCCATGCATAATAAGGATCTAAGGTAATGGAAGAAAACCCAATGGGAAAAATGTCCACTTACAAGAAATATAAGACTCCTAAGAAAGATTTGTCATATGGGTCCCAACAACAAAAAGGCCTGATGAGGTACCCCTACAATATTTCTAGAAGAAGAATAAGAGAGGAAGGATACTAGAAAGGCCGAAGCAAATGTGCAGCAACAATAGACCCCACCCCAAGAAGAGATTACAAGTGAAGATACTTGGATTTAGTGAAGGTTCAGTAAATAATTCTGCAACGTAATCTGAATTCTACAAATTTATGATGTCTTCAAGAAGAGTGTCGATGATGTGGTCTTCCGCATGTAGATTGAAGAAGGTTCATCCACATCGAACAATGTTTCTGCCCTTTGGAATAATATAAAAGGTGTACTGAAATTACTCCCACTCAGTGAAAGAAACCAAAGGTATCAATATGAAGAACTTTGAAGCTGGTCCACAACTAGAACATGACATAGATTTGGCAAATAGGATCTCAAGAACTGAAGATAATGCCACTAAAGTAAAATTGTTAGAGTATGGGTATGGATCGTTTAATAAAGAAATTTCCATATGAAGTGAGGCACAACTCCCACAATGGTAGAAACAGGATCCACGAGTGGATTAGTGATAATCTCTTAAATAGTAGAAGGGAAGAAAATCCCAAAAGGGGCACTCATATCAATGGATATGAAGGAATCCTTTGAAGAACAAATGTGTGAAGGATCTTTAGAAGGAAGAGCAACTCCATGTACTACAACTCAAGTATATTTTGTGAAAATACAACTAAGGTTTGACATAAAACCGTCCCAAAATGGTTGTTTGACAAACAAAAGAGAAATTTTTTATAGGTATGTATCATCAACATAAGAAGTAGTAGAAAATGCCTTGTACAATGCCTATGGAATGGAGGTAGATGTAATGAATGTATGAAGCTAGGAACATGTTTTCTTGGTGTCTGATGGATCTCTAAAGGTGAGAGAGTAAGGATGATGCAGGAGCATCATCAAGAAAAGATCTCAAATGAAAATTTCCAAGCCTATCAGGTTAATTTGAGAGTTTGGTGTGTGTGTAGTCATGAGAGGGAGTCTTGAGTGGGTAACTAATTTTAAATTTTAAATTGAAGGTTTTTCCTCCTAAATTGTAATTAAAATTTTGAAAACATGTAAAGGAGGAAAGTGGTTTGTAAGAGGTAAAAGGAAAGAGATAATGATGGTCTAAGTGGGTAGTAGGGGTCTAAGCACAATATAAGAGGTTCTAAAGTATGCATAAGTTCATGAAAGAGTCAAAAGGAATGTAATGTACCTATTAGGGCCATGAGTGAACATATGAAGAGTCAAGTGAGTCATAGGGATGGTTAGGGTAAATGAAAGGATGGAGAGAATGAGTTAAATACAAGCAAAGAATTAGTTATAGGTATTATTCCTTGAGGAAGAGAGAGAGGAAGTCTGAGAAAATTATGCAATTTTGTATAATGTAGTTAGTTTAATCTAATGAGCTTTGTTTTTGTATGGAAGAACTGTGTGATTTCTTGTATTTCTTAAGTTTTTACACTAGCATGGAGGGAATTGGTTGCATGTGTTTGAAATTATAATCTTAAGAGCATATGGGAGTGGTTCTTTCTTTAATGATCCTGTCAACAGAAAAAATTGAGGAGAAATGGTACTCTGTTTTGTGAATTCTTTATAAGAATCTGACTGTGACTGTGTTTTAGTAGGAATTAGAGGGTATGTGCAATAAGATATTTGAATTGACACATGTTATTTTGTATCTTCATGTTGCAAAGATGATGGAGGTGTGATTTCAATGGTAAGAAGTGGTTATTATGGCCCTTACTCATTGCATATCTCAAGAATGCAGTATTATAAATGTCTCTTGTGTGTTTGAACAAACCTTGATTCACTTTGGCTTTGTAATGGATATAAGCATGAATGAAAGCTATAGGAAAATATGTATGAAGTTTACCTAATGTATGGTTGAGAGTTATACTGGAAAATAGTCTTTGTTTATGTGAGTTGAGGGTGAAGTTTCCGAAACCCCTATTTTTACACATGCATGTAATATTGATTTCACTTGGTTGATCATATTAACTCATTTTTATAGCTCATTATTTACACTTGACTCTTGAGGAAACTTAGACAGTCCTTGGTCTCAATTTGTAGACCCTAAAAACAAATACATTCCATTTTCTAAGAGAGATTATTTTTCTCGGGCTAGTATTGCCACTAAGCTATGGTTTGATATTTGGATCCTTGAATCATCGAATTTTGAATTGAAATTTGAAAGACAATAATAAGGAAATGTCTATTAAATATTTTGAAAGAATTTTAAGTTTCCACTCAGTTGAATTGGCGTTATCTTTACCAGTCCCTTGTCTCAGTCTATCACAGTTTGGAAGACCTAATAAAAGGAGTCAAGTTATGAAGGAAGTGGTTCTTGGAGTTGTCCTCTAAACCTAAATATTTTCACACTTTTATAACTTGATAAAGGGTTTCTAGGAATATTGGAAGTAAGTCTTGAAACCCTAGGAAAAAGAAAGATATGCTTGAATTTGATCAAGGCCAGGACTAGTAGGCCTAGTGAAGGCTAAAAGAGAAAAGAAAGGATTGTGGGAAAAGTGAAAGGAGATAAATTCTAGAATTTTGCACACACCTTAGTGATGGAAAAGGGAAATTGAGGAAGGTTTTGGTTTGTGTTGGGTATGCATGGATGTCTCCAACCATGACTCATGCAAGATCTTTGTTCTTAATAATACTAGAGGACATTTTTTGGACAAGTTAAGAATTAGTGGTTAAAATGATCTTCTTAAATTGTGATAGTGATTATTCTAACATTTTTAAGCGATGAAATAGGGGAGGATACATAGGAAGCATTGGTAAAGCTAAAAGATAAAATTACTAGTTTGTGTTTAGAGCTAGTGAACTAAGAAGAAGTGAAAATCAAGGAAGGTAAGTGAATAGATAGTTTGCATGATATGGGATGAGTTTGATGATTGAATTGGCATAGAATAAAGGTGAATAAGTAGGGTAAAATGTTGAGAGAGCAATTTTTTATCTAAAATGGTCAAGATACAACCTAGTTATGATCTAAAACTAGTAGAGAAGACACCCAAAAACATAGTACTAGATCAAGTGAATACAATTGATTATTTTTGAATTGATGAATACATGCAAATGTCTAGGAGATTTACATCATTTAGTATCAGAGCCTGAAAAATATCATATGAAGATGTTTTGATTACTCTAACAAGTGAATTATGAATATGGGGAAGTTGTTGTGAAGTGTGTAATAGGTGATTGTGAAGACAAAGAAGAAGAATGGATAGAGAATATCTAGTGGCAGAGTTGGTGAAGTTTATAAGATAAAGGAGAAGAAAAAGGAGAAAGAAAGAAAAGAGAAAGAAGACAAGAAGAAGAGAGAAGAGGAAAGAAGACAAGAGGAATGGATGGAGAGAGAATTGAAGAATTTGAGAGAGGATATAGAGAAACTTGGAGAGATGACGATGAGAAAAGATAGAGAAGTGAGATATGTGATGAGAAGAAGGGTCGAATGGCCTATAGGAAAAAATGTAAAGAGGAAACATATAATGTAGCTGAGAGAGGTTATCAAACAAGAAGAAAAGAAGACAAAGTAAATGAGGAAGCATGAAAGAAAAACAAAAAAAGAGATAGTTAAGGAGGTTGTGTATGAAGGAATTCAGGGATAGAATGAAGACATTGAAGGTGCAGAAATAACATATCAGTCCATGAATGAGATATGTAATCAAATTCCATTGCAAAATAAATATTTCTTGATTGTCAATACTCAAGAAGATGAAGAAAGTAGGCTTAATAGTCTTGTATATGATGACGAATTGTGTGAATTACATGTTGAAAAGAAAGAAATTAGTTTAAGGAATGTGATTATTATGATGGGTATTAAGAGATTCTTGTTGAGAATCAAGAAAACATGTATGCAGATAAAATAAAATGAACAAAATCCATACGAGGTGAGAGGTAAAAGGTATAAAACATGTGAATAATAATAATATGAGGTCCCAAAAGAGGTCTTAGACGTGTTTTTACAAATTACAGAAAACAAGCAAGGTATAGTACACAAGAAAGCACTTGAGAAAGAAGGTAAAGGGAGGGAAAGTTGAGAGGAAAAGAGCAAGTAACAGTAGTAGAAAGAGAGAGAGAGAGAGAGAGAGAGAGAGATGCAGGTAAGTGAAGAACTTGTGAAGGTCTCAAGGGTAAGAGAGTTCAAGAAAATTAAATATGGTGAAGAAAGAGAAGAGAGAGATGAAAGTGAGAGTGAAGAATCTCATGATGAAGAGCTTGTGGATCTAGAAAAGGGTCTAAAAGAGGAAGAATCATTTGATGAAGAAGATAAGGATAGTGAAAAGAAGAAAAGTGAAGAGTATGGGCAGCCTACATTCCATTTGAGAAAAGGCTATGAAGAGGTGGAAAACATCAACAATCATGAAGAACAATATATATTTGTTATATGTGTGTTTGTTTGTACAGGTGTAGTTAATGAAAGCTTAGAAATGATAAAGATGGAGAAGAAATTCAACGAAGGAAGAAGAAAATTGGGAACAAATTCAAGGTTAAAGACCCAAATATGGGATCCAAGTGGCCAAAGCATAAGTAAGGAGACTGGGAGAGCAAGAAAAGGATCAAGAACATTAAGAAATCCCAAAAACCATCATAAAGGATAAATTAACAGGTATTCAACACAAAATTACAAGGTTTCATTTCTCCACCTTGGTAGTATGATGCAAGAGCATCATCAAGAAGACATCTCAAATGAAAATTTCCAAGGCTATGAGGTTAGGTTGAGAGTTTAGAGTGTGTGGAGTCTTGAGAGGGAGTCTTGAGTGGGTAAGTAATTAAAATTTTTAAATTGGAGGTTTTCCCTCCTAAATTTTAATTCAAATTTTGAAAACATGTAAAGGAGGAATGTTGTTTGTAAGAGGTAAAAGGAAAGAGATATTGATGGTCTAAGAGGGTAGTAAGGTTCTAAGCATGATATAAGAGGTTCTAGAGTATGTATAAGTTCATGAAAGAGTCAAAAAGATGAACATATGAAGAGTCAAGTGAGTCATAGGGACAATTAGGGTAAATGAAAGGATGGAGAGAATGAGTTAAATATGAGCAAATAGTTAGTTATATGTATTATTCCTAGAGGAGGAGAGAGGAATTCTAAGAAAACTATGCAATTTTTTATAATGTAGTTAGTTTAATCTAATGACCTTTATTTTTGTATGGAAGAATTGTGTGATTACTTGTATTTCTTAAGTGTTTACTCTAGCATGGAGGGAATTGGTTACATGTGTTTAAAATTATAATCTTAAGAGCATATGGGAGTGGTTATTTCTTTAATGATCCTATCAAGAGAAAAATTTAAGGAGAAATGGTACTCTGTTTTGTGAATTCTTTAAGAGAATATGACTATGACTGTGTTTTAGTAGGGATTAGAGGGTATGTTTAATAAGAGATTTGAATTGATACATGTTATTTTGTATATTCATGTTAAAAATATGGTGGAGGTATGATTTCAATGGTAATAAGTGGTTATTATGGCCCTTACGCATTACATATCTCAAGTATGTAGTATTATGATCGTGTCTTGTGTGTTTGAACAAACCTTAATTCACTTTGGCTTTATAATGGATATAAGCATGAATGAAAGCTATAGGAAAATATGGATTAAGTTTACCTAATGCATGGTTGAGAGTTATATAGGAAAAGATTTTATGTTTCTATGAATTAAGGGTGAAGTTTCTAAAACCCTTGTTTTTACACATGCATGTAAGATTGATTTCACTTGGTTGATCATATTAAATCATTGTTAGAGCTCATTATTTGCATAGGACTCTTACGGAAACTTTGATATTCCTTGGTGTCAATTTTAAAACCCTGAAAACAAATACATTCCATTTTATGGTAGAAATTGTTCTTCTCAAGCTAACACTGCCACTAAGCTAGGGTTTGATATTTAGAGCCTTGAATCATCAAATTTTGAATTGAAATTTGAAATAAAATATTAAGGAAAGGTCTATTTAAATATTTTGAAAGAATTTTAAGTTTCCACTGGTTAGAATTGGTGTTATATTTACCATTCCCTTGTCTCATTCTGTCACAATTTGGCAGACCTAATAAAAAGAGCCAAGTTATGAAGGAAGTGGTTCTTGGAGTTATCCTCTAAACTTGAATCATTTCACACTATTATAACTTGATAAAGGGTGTCTGGGAATGTTGTAACTAAGTCTTAAAACCTTAGGAAAATAAATATATGCTTGAATTTGATCAAGGCCAAGGCTAGTAGCCTTAATGAAGGCTAAAAGAGAAAAGAAAGGATTGTGGGCAGAGTGAAAGGAGATAACTTCTAGAATTTTGCACACACCTTAGTGATGGAAAAGGGAAATTGTGGAAGTTTTTGGTTTATGTTAGGTATGCATGGATGTCTCCAACCATGATTCGTGCAAGAGATTTGATCTCAAGAATACTAGAGGACGGTTTTGGACAAGTTAAAAGTTAGTGGTTAAGATGATCTTCTTGAATTACGATAGTTATTGGTTTAACATTGTTTTAAGTGATGAAACAGAGAAGGAGGCATAGGAAACATTGGTAAAGCTAAAACACAAAATTGTTAGTTTTTGCTTAGAGTTAGAGAACTAAGAATAAGTGTAACGCAAGGAAGGTAAGTGAATAGATAGTTTACATGATATGGGATGAGTTTGATGATTGAATTAGCATAGAATGAAGGTGAAGAAGTAGGGTAAAATATTAAGAGAGAAAGTTGTGATATTAAATGGTCAATATATAGCCTATTTATGATCTAGAACTAGTAGAGAAGACACCCAAAAATAGATGTACTCTATCAAATGAATGCAATTGATTGTTTTTGAATTAATGAATATATGAAAATGTCTAGGAGCTCTGCATCAAAGGAGGAGGTTTAACATTATTTGAAGGGTGACCGCAAGAGGAAGGAGAGGTATCTTCATCAATACTCTTGTCATCAAACTAGAAGAACAATACTCATCATCATAAATGTAAATAGGAAAATCTAAGTCAGCAGAACTATCGTCAAATGAAGTAGGTTTGTAAACAATAATATCAGAAGAAGTAGTAGTTGCAATATCTAAAGGGTCTCCAATTAAGGACTAAATAATGCTCAAAATAGTGAAAAACTACACTCTGTGTGCGCCACATGATGGAGCAAAGGCCTAGATATATATGTCAATACATGACCAATGACCATGCTACACATGTTAAGCTAGCCTTCAAGCTGAATTAGGTAATTGGGTACAGGTATTTGTCCATACAAGAATGGATAGAGGTAATCGTGAATGAAAAAATGTTCCATGCTTGAACTTCATGTTGCATAATTATCCCTACCAAGAAGAAGTGATAGATTTTGTGATGCAGTATCAGTCCTATGAAGCATAATAAAGGAAAGAACGTCCTCCATTGTGCATCCACAAATAAGAGAAATCAATGTAGAAGAGCCATGAGAAATAAATACACACTTAGATGGACATCGGACTCGGCGAAAAATGTGTCCAAAATACAAGAAAAAAAGGGTGCGAGAATACACTCAAGGCAGTAAGACGTCAAACTTAGGTGAAAATGCGTGTACATGTGATTACAACATCCCATAATAAAATTTAACCTCCTATTTGTGGCACTTTATAAACAGTGTGTTGACTATAATAAGGTGTGTTTGTGTGATGTGAAACAATTAGTCACTCACTTTACAATAGGTGAAAAATCCTGCAAGTGTGGAGGCCATAATGAGTCTAAGTTGTATACAACAAAACAACACCGTAACAAGCACAATAAAGGCGAAAACAAGCGAAAAGGGGGAAAAACTAAGTTATGTGTGAGAAACAAGGTCTCACATTACAATCAAGGGACCCCTTTCTGCAAGTTTGTGGCGAACACACTCACTAGCCTACAAGCAATAATAAGAGAAATAAAAATCAAAACGACTCCCAAAAGAGTCAATAACCTCTAGAAATGTGAACAAACCTCCCGGAAAAGGCCTATAATGCTCCACAAAAGACGTATACCTTCACAACATTCTCCAAAGACACGTTAGCAAAAAAAATGCTAAAAATGGGCATCTAGAAAATGACAAACCACCCCTTTACAAGAACATGTTAGGAAACATCAAATAACGCTAATTTTTCAATATTTAGCCCAAATAATTTAATTTACCAAAAAAATATTTAAAAAATAAAAGGGTATAATTTTAAAAAAAGTGTTGGTCCTTTATCCAATTAATATGACCTAATTAATTAATACTTTTCCTTTTTAATAAAATTACCATAGTTTTAATAAAACAAAAGGGTAAATTTGATTTATATAAACTTTGGTTTAAAACTTAAAACAAACCCTTTATTTAAAAAATTAGATAAGGAATTAAACATGGAGGGAAAAGTAAATTTGAACAGGTCAAAGGGTCAAGAGTGTCACTTGGCTCGATGAGGGGCTCGAAGCTAGCTCGCCGAGCGAGGAAGAGGGGACATATTTGTTACCAATATGACAAGGTGGTAGGTGGAATGAATGAAATGTAGGGAGCCAATGACATGGGAGGTAGAAATGGATCCACGGTGCACAGGGTCAAGTATGAAGGAAGCTCAAGTGAGCCAAAGAATGAGCTCACAGTGGCAAATAGTTATCCTGACATCTATGTGGGTGAACAGAAGAAAACAGAAATGGACCAAGTGAAGTAATGAGTGCGGGAGAAGACACATAAAACAAGGTTGAGGTAGGGTTAATGCTCAATAAACCAACATGGAGAGGGGCTCATAGACCAACATGGCAAGCTAATAGAGAGCTTGGGCCAAGGTAGGCTTATGATCTCAAGGAGAAAAAGAGCGTGGGAACAACATGGAACATAACTCGGGGATCTTCTTGACGAGTGATATAAGGCACTATGAGCTCAGTACAAATGTGGGATATACAAATAGAGCTTGGGTGAGATCAACTCGACGGGGTGAGCTAGGTCAAGAGCTTGTTAAGTCAAGAACCGAGCTCAACTTATAAGAAAGGGAGCTCATGGAGGAGCCCATTGAGCTGAGAAAGATCTTGGTAAGTTTAAAGAGGATCTCAGTGGTGAGAGGAGATTGTAGGGTAGAAAGGAGGTAGGAGAGAAGGGTTTTGGGAAGATTCAAGAAATCCAAAACTAAACTTGGTAGAGAAAACCAGACATAAAACCAAACCATAAATACCTCCAAATTGAGATTTCTGCCAATAATAGTCATAACTAACCAAATATAGCTAGAAAAATCCTAACTACACAACCACTTTGACAAACACATAAACAAAAAACTTTATGAAAACCAATGTGAAGCTATATTAATGCAAGTAGAGCACAAATCAAATATATATTATAAACTTGCACAAGGAACTAATAAAATCATGAAACTAAGAGTAGTAGGAAACAAATACTCTGAGTGACACAATTCCCAACAATATAGTTCTAATACCATGTGAGAGAGTGTGATCACGAGGATCAAGAAGGAATGCATGCACATCAAAAAAAATTTACTTGAATGGAAACGTGACATAACTCTAAGTAGTAAGCAAACAATTAGCCACCATGAAATTGTGCATGCAAGAAAAAGGTTTGATCATTCTAATAGATCCAAAAAAAGTACAAATAAGAGTGTCGTGTAGCTCCCAATGCCTAGACAAGTCATACTCCCATGACAGAGTGAGGATTTATTGTTGGAAGCATAATCACTGGGGGTTAATAAGTGAGCAACAAATATTTTCATTCACTCAAGAAAATTCATCCATTAACCATTCAATTCAAGTTAAACATTAGTCATGCATCCATAAGAACATAGCCAAATATGTATAAATGATAACACGATAACATATAAATGCTAGATATAAGTGGCAAACCCTCAAGGGGAAGAAAACCCACAGAAACACAAATTTATTAGAGCAATGTATCAAATTTAGTTGAACACCAACTTAACAAGGAGCACAAACCCCTAGGTTTAGTGAGACACCAACCCCACAAGGAGCACCCGTTGGTGTGTGAACATGCCTTGTCATCTTATGGCATTGTCCTCATTACGTAGCAATTCATATAACTTAGGTGAGGTCATAGGTCTCAGGTGTCTTAGGAGGTATGACGGATTCTGTCATTTGCGTCAGTGTACGTCAGTGTGTCATACAGGAGTTACTTTTCATTTCAGGAATGTAACTCCTCTTCTCCACTTGTGGAGGTATGATTATCATGTATTGGGAGTTACACAACACTCCTATTTGTACTCCTTTTTATCTATGAGAATGTTAGACCTTTTTCTTTGCATGCACATTTCATGGTTGAATGCTTGCTTCCTCATGGAATTTCGTCACACTGCCATTCGAGTGTAACTCGGTTGATGTGCATTTTATCCCGTAGGATCCTTGTTCTCTCTTTCTTTGTCATGGTATCAGATCATATTGTTGGGATTCATGCTACTCTCCATCTTTCATTGCCTAGTACTCTCGGTTTTGTGTTCTTATTAGTTTCTTGTGCAACATTCATAATCATTATTCCATTTGTGTGGTATTTGTATTGATTTGGTTGATCTCAATTTTCATGGAGTTTTGTTGGTTTGTGTGCATTTTCAGTGGATGTGTAGGTCATTTATGGAGTTTTGCAGTTTCATCTTTTTTCTAGCTAAATCTAGCTATATTTATGGTTTTTTTTTGTTTTTTATTAAAAAGTTTATTTTTAAAAAATCTGCATTTCCTTACCTTCCACCCACTCATTGCTTGGCCTACTTACACCCCTCCACCCAACTCCTTGTTCCCTATGAGATCTTTTCAACTCACCTGAGCTCTCTACTTGCTCAATGAGCTCACCCTTGACCAACTCAGGCACGTTGGGTTTTGTTTTCTTGTTGTATCGAGCTCCTTGCATCTCTATTTTGTTGGCATTTTTCATTGGCTTTGGCATGCGTTATTTTGTAGTGGTTTTACATTGAGGTGTTTGGCTACAAGTTTATTTTTTTAGGCTCGGTCAGGTCTTAACCTGCTCCTATTTTGTGTGCCCATCGCTCTATATTCAACTCAATTGTGATTTTATTGGCTCATCAATCTTTTTTTTGTTTTGATTGCGTTGGCTTATACCTACCTTGCATTGTTTGGGTCTCAAACTCATTCTTTATGTCTCTGGCTCTACCTTTTCCTGTGTTGGCACCTAACCCTGCCATTGAAACCCTACTCTACCCTTATCCCCGTGGACTCGGCCTATACAAGCTATCTCTGTTTGTGTTGCATTCAAACTGATGACCCTATCTTGTCAATCTACATTTTTATCATGAATTAACCTCACCATGATAATTGTCACCAAACACCCTCCATTATACCTAGCATTTTATAACCATCCTTACATGTATTACATGTGGTCATCGTGTTTAGCCCATTCCCTCTATGTCATTTTACTCACCATTGTAATTGTCCCATCATCGCTCATCCCTTATTAACATCTGACTTGCTAACCGTGCCCTCCATATTTTGTGTCGAGATACCTACCTCAGAGGCCTATTGATTAATTAAAAATAGGATCTAATACTATATAAATTATAGTAATGAGTTAATCTAAAATAGGAGAACTAAAACATTGTATGAATGCACTAAAACAATATGGAATAATTATAAATAATTATACTAAGTGAAATAAAACCCTAAATATGTAAGGAAGTAAGGAAGAATGGCTTAGCTGATTAAAGAATACTGTCACAGATTTTTACAGGTCTGACTGTAAATTCCAGGTGCAGGAATAATCACTCAGAAGTCCCGAAAGGTTGGATCTGGAGGATCTGAGCAGACTGAGGTGCCTAGGAAGGTACTGGGGCACCCTGGTCTACAGATTAGGTGCCCTGATTTCTGTAAAATGCTCATAAAATAATTTTAGCAAGGTCACAAGATGACTCTAAAATGTTCATGTCTGTCATGCATTAGATTCATTGAGTTGTGCCGAATGTGAAATTGAATAGATGAAGGAATGACCTACAAGTAAAAAAGGAAGTATCAAAAAACCCTAAGAAAAAATAAAATATGCAAATGAATGGGTCAGACTAACCTCAGCTACCACAACAATGGTTGTTACTAAACTGAGCGTTGCACTACATTTCAGACCCAAATGTAGTTTTGGTGTGTGTGTGTACATGTCATGCCCTAGGTGTTCTTGTGTCAGTCACACTTTGTGAAGTAGCAAGAAATAATAACTATAGAAAATGTAATAGCATGTGTGCATGAAATAGAATAGAATCCTCCCCTATGTTGTGTGTGTTGATGCAGATCTCCTAGCCTTGATGCATGGCACTATGTGGATGCAAGTGATGTAATGGATGTAACTCTAGATGGAGTGATAGTAGTATGTGACACTAGGACCCTCATTATGGTCTCATAACTTTGTATTTATAGAGTTATCTTGCTCTAATTTTGTAATTAACCCTGACATGGCCGACTAGGAAAAAGATAAGGATGAAAAATGGCTAGAAAGACCCCAAAAATAAGTGGGAAAGTGGAACATGGATCAGGGTGCCCTGGCCCGCCCCAGTACAGGCTTGGGCACCCCGGTTTAGGCTAAAATGATGGGACAGTTGTGAAATAAGTGGATATGTATAGGAAAATATGCGGGAATGACGAAATAAAAGATAAAAAATAAGATGGCCAAAAGGTGGGATTAATTAGTACTTTCTTCACTTGAGAACCCTCTAAATAGTAGTATGAGACTGGGCTAAATAATGCCTAAAGTGCATGATTTTGTGTCTACATTTTTCCCCCACTTTATGTTGGTGAGCAGAACACTTGGTAACATAAAGTAGATAGAGATGTGTACCTGATATCCATGTAGAGTGTAGAAGAGACGTGTCGATGGACTAAACTCAAGCGTGGAATAAAAAGAAGAAAAGTGGAGGAGCTGGGACTCTAAAGATGAAAAATGTGCATAAAAAGTGATGAGAGTGAACCTAGGGTGGAAACAATGTGTGTAGTTGTTACGGTGTGTAGTGTACCTATATGGTTAGTAAAGGCAAGTGCTTTCATGGTGTGTTGTTGTTGTCAGTGTCATTATTATTGTTGTTGCCCCCAATTTGACTGCTTGTTTCTCATATGGTCAGACCTGCAAGGAGAAAATGATCAAGTAGTCAAATATATATGTATGTAAAAATGATGTGTAAAATACGCATGTATATAGAAATGTGTAAAGTACGCAAATGTAAAATACGTGAAAATAAAAGTGTAAATGGAACATGTGCACCTGATCCATGTCGAGAAAAAGGGTGTAGAAGGATATCCTATACTGTCATGAGTTTTTTGGGTGATCTCACGCCACCCTAGCTGAAGAAGTATAGGGAGGAAATTCTCTTTGTCCTCCAACCTTTAACCACTTCTTCTTAAATGTGTGAAGAGATCTCTTTATACTGTCCTAGTTTTTTGGGTGATCCGATGCCACTAGATGAAGTAGTGTAGAGAGGCACACCCACTGTAACCTCCAAGCCTGTAACTGCTCCACAGAAATGCCAAAGGACACCATGTCCTGTAGAGGCCACTATGTATGGAGTTCATAGACTGGTCTGAACTCACTCATTGTATGTAAACCCACAATGCCAAGGGTGGAAAGTGCACTGTACTGAACCGATGTAAATACGTTGTGTTAGTATGTAAAACCCTCAATGATACCCCCCTCTTTGGGGGTGCATGCAACGTCTCTGAAAGGAGAATGCGGCCCCAAAAGAGGACCTACCACACTCTGACCTGTAGAACTTTTCCCTACAGGGGGAAAGGGAAAGCGCTTGGTAGATACCAAGGCATGAACAAAAGGGGATGGCTAGCCAAAACAAGTGTTAGTCTGAAAACACATGCATGCAATAAGACAAGTGTAAAGTATGTAGACAATGTAGTAACTACCAAACAAAGTAGTGTAAACATGTAAGAAAACAAGTAGACCGCACAAAGTGGGTTGCAAACATGGGACATCACTCATGATGTCACAAGACACACAAGGTCATTGTGGCCATGTAAACAACAAACAGGTGTGCACACAAGCAAAGGGAAAAGCCCACATACAATGGCAAACAAGTAGAAACAAACAAGTAGTTATGGAAACATGTAATCCTACAAAACAGGTGTTGCACATGAAACACCCATTAGCATGTTAGAGTCGATAACCAATATGTCAAAGCATGTATGAGAAAGTAATATAAGATTCTAAGTACAAAATGAAACAATAGCACCTAGATAAGATGAATGTGGATGCCCCCAGTGACTAGTATAGGAAGGGTAGAAGGTGAGCATCCATGCCGCATGTAGAGTCTTGTATATGAGATCACACTAAAAAAATGCATGAATGCATATGTGTGTATGATAATGACATATAAGATAAGTAGTCTAACATGTGTAGTAAAGTGATCATGTAAAACACTAGTAAACCAAAGTAAATGCCCCCAAGACAATGCAGTATGATGTGGATGGATGGAATGGAATGCAAAATGGAATGATATGAGCATCATGCCCCTTGAGTGGATGGAATTGTATGCAATGAGGTTCATTTTGTTTTCCCCCTCAGTAGTCAAGAATGAACCGTAAATGAGAGTGCGTCATCAGGAAATGGTCGAGTAGTGTTGGTTGTTTTTAGCGCGTTGTGGTGAGTGTGTATATGTAATGGTGATGAAATGTGACATGTGGAGAGATGTGCATGAACCCTATAGCCAAAGCGTATATCACGACTTGTTGAATAGATGAGTGATGATTTATCCCTAAGCCTATATCACTATAATATGCTATAACCGGAGGTGGTGATTTAGCCTAAAGCGTATACCATGAATGATGAATGGACTAGGGAAATTGATGATTTAGCACTAAGTGTATATCACTATAACATAAATGATATACGGTGGTGATTTAACCTAAGGTATAAACCACTATGAGATGGAAAAAGATGGGGAACGATTTAGCCTAAAGTGTATGTCACTAAATGAGGAATGTTTGTATGAAAAATTGTTGCATGGTGAGTGTAAGGTCTTGTTGATTGGTAAACCCTTGGCAGTCGAGTATGGACCAAGGAACTAAAGTGCATCATAGGGTGGTGAGTGTGACACGTAGAAGACAACGTAGTATAAATGACCAAGTGATGAATGAGGTATGTAAATGTGGCAGTGGGAAATGTAATATAGGATGTGTAGTGTGTGTAGTATATGTAATGTGTGAGGTGTAATAATAGGTGTATATAGAAATGGAATATGTAATGATGAGAGGTAAAACTAGACCCATATAGAAAATAATCTAGTGTAGTATGTAGAATATATATGATGTATAAATGCACCATGTGGATAATGCAATGTAGGGTGTGTAGGATATGTAATATGTAAGATGTGGTGATAGGTGTAGATAGGATATAGAATGTGTAGTCGATAAAATGGTAAGCTAGACCCATATATAATGTAACTTAGTGTAAATGTAGAATGTAAGGATGGAATGGAAAAATAGACTCATAGGAAATGATGACTAGTGTAGTATACGAAACATGTATGATTTGAAAGTGTTAAGTGTGTGGATATTTGAATGTAATGGAATGCACAGGTGAGGACTATTATAATGTATAATAAATGTAGAATGATGGAGTATGATTTGCAATGTAGGATGAAATGCAATGTGTAGTGCCTAAGTGTGGTGTGTGGGGTTCAGTGTAATGGTAATCCCTCAACATTCAAGTGTGAACCGAAGCACAAGAGTGCATCATCAGGTAATGAGGGTGTTGTATGCATGACATAGGATATGCTGATAGGAAAGGATGGTGTGATTGTGTGAGAATGGGGGAAGGGGGAATGAGATGTCATGCCCCCCTCAAATGGGCATGAATGAACTAACCAATGAGGGTGAAGGATCTAGGTCCCTTTAGGGATGTTGGTGATGATGAAAGTGTAGGACCATGCTCGAGTAATGGTGGTACAGTAGATAAACGTTGCGCGTGGGAATGAAGTCGATTCTTATGCGAGGGATGGATATAAGACGAATATCGTGGTATAGCAAAATGTTTCGGTGAAGGAGATTGAAGCAATGTCATGTGCGAAGGGGAATACGATCCATGTGGAATAAAGTGAGGTGATGATCGATGCGAGATGTGGTAGTGGTCCTAGAAATAGGCCTATGACAATGTGTAGGACTAATGGAGCGGAGCAGTTGCGTAGAGGATAGTTCAGGAGGTGAAGTAGGAGTAGAATGTATTGTGGGAAGCACCATAGGAGCTTTATAAGCAGGAGATGATGTATGAGCAATAGGACTAGAAGGTGACAATGATGGAGGTGAAGGAGGGACGTCATTAATGGAAATAAATTGATTGTTGTAAACAAATTTAAGGCATAAGTGGTTCATGAAAATAAGAGATTGAGATTTATGAAGCCAATTAAGACCAATAAGCAGGTCACATCCCTCGACGACTTGACTAACAAGGTAAGGGATTAGAAGAGTGAGAGGACCAACTGTGACATGTAACTTAACAACACCATAAGGTCTTTTGAACGAATAATCGATTTTTGATGGAGGGTAACTAATAAAGCGTAAGAAGGATAAGGAATAGGTGCTAACGGGTGAAGATGGATCAACCTTAGCGTTTTGATAGAGGTCGATCTAATAGATGCCTGAATATGTAAATGATTGTATATAAATGTGGCATGGTAATGGGCGTTAGAAAAAGAGATGACAGGTGGAGTTGTCTCAGTGTTAGCAATGAGGAAGTCAAGCACTCCTGAATCTGGAGGTGATGCTACATGATATGTATGATTAACGGATGAATCCACAGTCTTCTTGTCGCATTAGTGGGAATCATTATTAAAAAGTTTGAGTTTACCCTTGTCCTTATCATGAATAGGGCTAGTAGGTTGTAGAAATTCAAGTTGATCGTTGTCAATTAGGTCTTGGATGATTGTTCGAAGTTTTAGACAATGATTTGTAGAATGTCCCACACGACAATGATAATCACAACGGAAGTTTTCATTGTAATTTTGTATTTTGGGTCATGATGGGTCTAACTCGAGTGGGGGAGGAAGGGTAATGAGGTTTTTTTATAGGATTTGCTTTAATATAAGATGTGGTGCCATGGGAAGAGTGGTAAACATGTGCCTAGGCTGTTGGGACTGAACTTCCTTAGATGGGGTAATGGTGTTAACAATGAGTTTAGCATCAGTTGGCTTAGATATAGAAGGCTTGAATGGTATCTTGTTTTGAAAATGAGTGGAGGAGGAAGGTTTCTCCTGATACTTAAGTTTGCTGATGGATAAAAGTTTAGATTCATGTAGCTTAAGAGTATGACAAAGTTGATCAAAATAAGAAAAGGTCTCAAAGAGAATGCTTTCTTAGAGAGGGGGTAAGAGACTTCGGATAAACAAATCTTGTAGCTTAGAATCGAAAAGGACATTAGTCATTTTAGTGAGATTATTTTTATATCATAAAACATAGTGAATTGTTCATTGGAGCCCTGTTTAAGTTGTGCGAGTTAGGCATAAGACATCTTAGAACCTATGTTGATGGAGAAATGTGTGAGGAAAGCATTAGTTAGATGGGTGAGGGAAGTAACTGAATCGACAGGAAAATCATAAAACCAATGTATGGCATAATCATGAAGACTATGAGGAAATATTTTAGCTAAGAGAGTATGAGTGTCAGCAAAATCGAGACAAGCAACATGAAAGGCACGAAGATGCTCCTGTGGGTCACCATGCCCATTGAAAATGGGAAGCTTAGGGGTAATAAAATTGGGAGGAAGGGGATAAGTAGAGATGGTAGGTGCAAATGGGGTATGCAATAACAAGGTAGAATCTAGAGATGGAGATGTAGTAGTTGGTTGCAACTTACAGATTTGAGCCTGGAGATTGTGATACAAAGAGGTTAAATCTTGATTGCCAACAAAGGAGGTTTGCCTTTCATGCAAAACTAAAGGAGGCGTAAAATGATTGGTAGGAGTGGGTATAGAAACAATAATAGTAGAGATGGGTGGAAGCATAGAGGGTGGTTGAATAGCTACAGAAGTGTGTAGAGCTATAAAAGAATTGAGTTCAGCCAAATTGGTAGCTTCCTCACGAGCCAGATGCAGAAGTAAATATAGATCCTGGGGATGCTCAGCAAGGGGATCATTGATGGCTTTAAGGTGGGCTTCAGTAAATTCTTCATGAGATGGAGCCATGGGAAAGAGAAGAAGGAAACCCTAGAAAAGTGAAAATTGTATATGGTCGAGTTCACCAAAATAGTTAACTAAAAATAGGATCTAATACTATGAAAAGTATAACAATTAGTTAATCTAAAATAGGAGGATAAAATGTTGTATGAATGCACTAAAATAGTATGGAATAATTGTAAATAATTATACTAAGTGAAATAAAACCCTAAATATGCAATGAAGTAAAGAAGAATGGCTTAGCTGATTAAATAATATTTTCACAGGTTGTCGTAGGTCTAACTATAAATTCTAGGTGCAAGAATGATCACTCAGAATTCCCGAAAAGGTCAGATATGGAGGATTTGAGTAGACTAAGACACCTAGGAAGGTATTGGGGTACCCTGGGGTGCTCTAGTCTCCAAAAAGGCTCCCTCGTTTTGTAAATGCTCATAATCTAGTTTCTATAGGGTCACAAGATGAACTCTAAAATACTGACTCGTATGTCGCATTGGATTTGTTGAGCTGCACCGAATGTGAAATATGACAAGATAAATGAAGTGACCTGGAGTAACTATCAAGAACCATAAAAAAGATGCAAATAAGCAAATGAATGGGTTAGACTGACCTCAGCTGCCACAATAATGGGCTTACTAAACTGAGTGTTGCACTACATTTCAGACCCAAATATAGTTCTGGTGTGTGTGTGTGTGTGCATGTCATGCCCTAGGTTCTCTTGTGTCAGTCGCACTTTGTGAAGTAACGAGCAATAATAACTATAGAAAATGTAATACCATGTGTGCATGAAATAGAATAGAATTCTCCCCCTATGTTATGTGTGTTGATGCAGATCTCATAGCCTTGATGCATGGCACTATATGGATGCAAGTGATACAATGGATACAAATCTAGATGGAGTGATAGTAGTATGTGACGCTAGGACCCTCATTATGGTCTCATAACTTTGTATTTATAGAGTTCTCTTGGTCTAATTTCGTAATTAACCCCGACATGGCCGACTAAGAAAAAGATAAGGATGAAAAACAGCTAAAAAGACCCCAAAAAAAAAGGAAAGTGGAACATGGATCGGGGCGCCCCGGGGTGCCCCAGTACAGGCCCGGGTAACCCGGTTTAGGCTAAAATGATAGGAAAGTTGCAAAATAAGTGGATATGTATAGGAAAATATCCGGGAATGATGAAATAAAAGATAAAAATAAGATGGCCAAAAGGTGGGATTAATTAGTACTTTCTTCACTTGAGAACCCTTTAAATAGTAGTATGAGACTGGGCTAAATAATACCTAAAGTGGATGATTTTGTGTTTACACCTGCCACCTCCCGCCCAACTTGCTTCACACGTCTCCCTGACTCTCCCTCCTCAGGCTCATCGAGCTACCACATGGCTCCTCGGGCTATTTTTATTACTTTAAAGGTGGGTCATTTAATTAAAGGTAGGGTTTATTTAATTAAGATTGGTCTTAGTGTTTATTAGGAAGTTTAAGTAGTTAATTAGGAGATTAATTAAAGTAATTCGATTTTTTAACTATAGCCCTTTTTTTAAAAAAAATTGCTTTTCAAAATTAAGTAAAACTGGGCAAATATTATTTCGAAACTAAAATTACTAGATGTTTTTTTTCCAATAACCATTTTATGGGAGTTTGCAGTGTGTTTTGTGGCTTGTAAGTCCTTCCAGAATTTTTCAATGGTTTTGTGCGCATTTTAGAGGTCTTTTTGGTGTTTTGGGACCACTTGTGACTGGTTTTGAGTATTTTTTACATTATAGTGCTCTTCTTCGCTTGTGGGCTAGTGAACGCGTCCGACACAGCCTTGTGGAAAAAGAGTCCCTTGTGCGACGTGAGATGCCTTTTCTTACACTGAACACTATTTTGTCCTCTTGTTCCTTGCTTACGCCCATTTGTGTGTGTTTACGTGTTATTCCTCTATTTTTGACTGAGACTTATTTTGTCTCCACTCTTATGCAATTCATCACCTACTGCAAGATGAGTGGTCAACTGTCCCATATCGCATGAACATACCCTATTGTAATCAACACACTACTTATAAAGTGCCACAAACATGGTGGTTATCATCGATCTTGGGTGTTGTATTTCATTTAGACACATTCTCGGCTAAGTCTGATGTCTTATAACCTTCTGTGTTTTCTCGCACCCTTCTTTTCTTACATTTTGCACTTCTTTCCCTCTTCATAGATGCATCATGGAGGATGTTATTTCTAGACTTGAGATTTGTAGGAATACTTCTCATCATCCACCACTTTTTGGTAGAGACAACTATACATCATGGCATGATTGTATAGAACATTACTTTACTCACAAGGTCCTTTATCCCTTTCTGTATAGGAAAGTTCATACACCCACTAATCCTTATCATCTTGAAGACTAGCTCGATGAGTGTGACCATGTTCGTGGTTACTTGTTGATACATGTCTCCAAGCCTCTCCAACTTCACGTGGTGTACTTAGATTGTCCTCACACTATTTGGAGCATTCTTTCACTACTTATTTGGAGACCCTTCAAATATTACCACTACCGCTTCTCCTACTAATATATTTGTCTCTCTCCTTCATGTGATGACAATTTTGCTAGCACATAATTGCTTGTTTCTATCTCTGATGAAGAGGAATATTCTTCTAGATCTGATGACGAGACTACTGTTGAGGACTCCTCTCCTCTTTTTCTCGGCCACCTTTCAGAGAATGTTGGCACCCCTCTTTTCCCATTAGACACTAGACAATTTTGTTCTCAACCTCATAGTCTCATTTCATCTACCTCCTTTCTATTTCCAATGTAAGGCCCTTTCCACTCCTCCTCCTTCATGCATTGATGATTCATACTTATCAGACATTGCTCTTATGTTTATTGAGCCACCCTTTTGGGAGAAGTATCTACCAAACCTTAGTCGTCTCTTCACAGTGCCTATTTGTGATGAAGTATATGGAGTTTCTCGTCCTTCTACGGGTGTTTTAGAGGAGTCCCTCATCTCCTTTGTTAGGAGTGCTCCTTATAGGACTCTTATCACTTCCACTATTTCGGAGACCATCATTGATCCACCCTTGCTCATGGATCCTCTATCTATTTTTTTGGGGGTTATTCCTTTTCCTTCACTTCACTTGGGAATCCTTTCAGTGGATGTTCCTCTCTCTCACTTTAATAGTTCTAGTTTCATGGCATTACCTTGAATTTTTGTGTAATCATTTGCTAGATCTATGTCACATTTCAGTGGACAAGATTCCAAGTTATTCATATTGTTGCCTTCGGTTTCCTTTGTAGATTGGGCAGACTTCCAGTGCTCCATTTATGTCCTTCCCAAGGGTAGGAACATTGTTTGATGTGGATGGATGTTCTTCAGTCTACAGGCTAAGTACCATGTCATTGACACTCTTATTTGAGACTTCATAGATTTACAGAGTTCAAATCTAGCTACAGCTTCACATCTTCATTTATCTCTCTTATATCCTTCCTCTCTTCTCTTCTTCCTATTCCAGAGAGATTACAATTTCTAATTGGGTATTGTACGCACCCAATTTTACACGTGCTACATTTTTGGAAACGGTTCAAAGTCCCCTATGATGATTATTATCTTTTTCAATGGTGTTTAAGTCCCATTTCCTCTTTGTAGTGTATATTTGTGGCTTAGTATGTTTCCCTTAACCTTTTCCATGCTTTTCTTGCTTTTGTTTATCTCTTTCACATCTTTTCCCTAAGTTTTTGGCCTTAAGTTACGGAAATGTATTAATGCTAACTCAACCATCTTGGTGGTTACGCAACCGCTAGTCTTCCCTCAACGGAGGTTGCGCAATTTTCACTATGTGTAGAACAACTATTTCATGCAATTTTTTCAGAACCTCTTTTGGTGTGTTATGAATGTGTTTCACTTCTTCAAACATTATTTTAGTGCACGTTTCTTGGTCAAATTGGATATTCTTAGGCTTGTTGGATACATACCAACTTCCTCATCTTCTCTTGATGACTAATTACAATTAGCTTAAACTAATTCCCCACCATTTTTCTATAAGAACCAGGCTTCTTCCCAAAGCATTGGTTGGAGATTTTTGTCATGATTTGCATTGCTATGATGTCGTAATCTTACTAGATATTAGACCAACCAAGCAATGTTCTCTTGTGTTGTTCTTCTTCTACCTACATTTTTACTAGACTGTTAGTAAGCCACCATTACTCCACCACCTTCTTCTTTGTTTCTTTTGTATTCCCATCATAGCTCCCTGGACTCACATGAGCATTGAAGTTAGAAAAGAAAATGGGGGACACAAGAGTAAACCACAACCAGATTTGCCACATAACTACAAATTCTAGGTTGGGGATGTACTTGGATTTCCTAAAGCTTTCTTGAAATATTTATTTAATTTGTATGCACATTATTGACTAGAGTAGTAAATCATTTAAATTTAAATCAATGCAATAGTTAGATCATTAATGTAGCTTCCATTTCTTCTGTAAAGCTTTTGGTGATAGATAGATTTGTTGCCTATCCCTATGGGTTTATAAGGGAAGATTGTTTGGAGGAAAGCTTCTGCATTTGTTTTTGGCAATTCCAATCCATTTCAAGTTGTAGTCTCCATTAAATCCTTCTTTACTTCTACCGGGGAAGTTGTAGGGGAAGAAAAGCTTCTAAGAAGCTTTGATCTCTTCTCGTACCTCTAAGGCAGAATAAAGGATATACATCCACAATTACATTTTGGAAAAGCTTTGCTTGGTTATAATAGCTTAGATTTGTTTCTATGCAGATAGATAATCACATCCGGTTATTTATTTGTTTAGGTTTTGTTAATTAAATTGTAGAAGCAATTTCTTCATTTCTTTTGTTTCTTTTGTTATTTTCTAGAAAATTTAAAATACAAAAAGAATAGTTTAGTTAAATTAGATTGTTGTTTATTGGTGTATTTCCTTTATATAATTGAAAAAGGAAAAATATAGATTAGATTTCCTTTATTTAATTAGTTTGATTTCTTGCATTAAGCTTAATAGAATACGCATACTACATGACCATTTCAAGTCCTAGAGAGCCTAAAGATTACATTTTTGAACCAATAGTACCTCAACCAAACTTGTTAGTGACATTTTCAGACATCGACCAAGGCCTTCGAATTCATATCTTCTAAACCACTTCAGAATTACCTGCTATCACTGAAAAATTGAGGTATTTGAACTCCGAAGACAATAGAGCTTTTGAGTTTGGGGCAAATCAACCTAGCCATAGGTTACATTGATCACTTTCCACATATTTCTATCCATTTTTCATAGTTATCTATTCACACATCCCATATGACCATTTAGGGACCACAACAACCAAGAGACAAATTATACGATCCCCAAGTCCCACAACTGAACACAACTTACTTAGAGACGAACATTGACACGAGTCTTAGGATCTTGGTTTTCTAGTCCTCACCACTTCCACATGTCATCATAGCATAGTTACACGTCCTTAAAGAAGAAGCTGACAAAGTATACAACTTCTAGCATAACCAACCTGGGTTAAACCAGTGCTCATAGCCCACTCACTTACCCTATCCATATGTTTCCTCTATCATTTCCATGACCTTATCTAGAAACTTCTACTAGGTGAATGAATGGAAATTTTAGTGAATTCCATAACCAATTGAGAGAGTTTCACACATAGAAATTGATAGACTCTTACGTGTGTGTCTCCTTCTCGATCATTCTATAACACCCGTTCAGGTTAGAGAGGCTTTTATTTCCCTAGACGAGAAGATCCCTTTAGTGCCCGTAAAGGACATTAGATTGCCCTGATAACCTATTGACCATACTTATCTATCTTTGAGTATATCATTCCACATATCCATCTATCCTTTCCACATCGGCTGTCCCGGCATGACCTCAAGAGGTCAAGTGCAACTAAAGGTCATGTGTTGATTTTTAGTCATATAAGTACCTTATCAGGCCTTTAGTTGTCAGGACCCATTTGACGCATCTTTCTTAGGTTGTTAGGGGAGTCTTCTATCTCTTGTAAGTGGACAAATTTTCCCACTGGGTTTTCCTCCGCTACTTGAGATCCTTATTATGCATGGGTACCTCATCATGCATAGTTGTTGGCGCCCATTTCTCGTTTCTGACTTCCCACCTCATCCTAAGTTATGATGAAGGGGGGTTTGTGTGTGTACATGCCTTTTCATCTTGCAACATTGTCCACACCCTATGGTGAGTCATCTCACTTAGGTGAGGTCATAAGTCTTAGGTGTCTTAGGGGGTATGATAAATTCCATCATAGATTTTTCATACACGTTAGTGTGCATCAGTGCGTCATACATGAGTTACTTTCCATTTCATAAATGTAAGTCCTCTTCTCCATTTGTCGAGGTATGATTGTCATGCATTAGGAGTTACACAACACTCCTTTTTGTATTCCTTATTTTATTCTATGAGAATGTTATATATTTTTATTTTCATGCACATTTCATGGTTGAATGCTTGCTTCCTCATGTAACTTCGTCACATTGTCATTCGAGTGCAACTCGGTTGATGTGCACCTTATCTCGCATGATCCTTGTTCTCATTTTCTTAGTCAACACCAACCCCTAGATTCAATATATAACCAACCCTACAAGGAGGCACCAATCCCCTAGATGACTCAACACCAACCAAAGCCACTTTATGTGTTTTTCACCTTTGAAATGTTGCAGTAACAACTGATGATGATACTTTGAAGCTCTTTTTCCTTCTGCCTTCTTCAAATATGCTCTCTAAGTCAACTAGCTCATGGGCTTCTTCACCAAACTGATTAGGAATAATGACCTATCTATACAAAATCTAAACACACTCTAGAAAATATCCACACACTTTCTCACCCTCAAGAAACACCCCTCTAGCTCTCACTTTTCCTTACTCTCTCAAAAAACTCAAACGAGCAATACAACTTGCTTTTATACATGACTGATGATTATAACTCATATTGGTCATCCATCATAGCAAAAATTCACTTAAAAAAACTTAAGAACCAAAGGCACCTCTTTGTCGAGATGTTTTTGACTAATCCTATGACGCCAACACAAAATGCTCACATGGGGCTCGTGTCCCCTCAAAATTCTACTCTCGGGGTTTTTACAAACCCTCTACTAATGATGCAGCCTAAAATTTACCAGAAATAACCCAGACATGCTGCCACATTACTCAGCCTACGCTCACCCGAAGTGCGCAAAGGTACCGGGCCCCTCTTTAAGGTTGCTTATGTAGGATGTTAGCATGTTGAAGACTTAATGCATTCAGATCCATAATTAATATAACATTCTACAGAGCATGTCTAGATCTAGATCTAAAGAGTAATAGATTCAAATAATACCCATAATGAAGTCAATCATGCAAGAACCAGTTATACTCATGATTAATACCTTGATTCAACCAATACACTCCATTATATTAAACACAATAAATACCCAGAAGCTTATTACAATAATTAATGTCATAAGCTCATGCGCGCATTAGATCTGAGAGCATAACCTTGTAGTAATTCATATCCAGTTCTCACACAGTCCTCTTATTCTACGCAAATCACTACATATTTATAAGGGTGGGGACTTTCCCTTCACCACTTGCATAATTCCCAAAATAGGTCACATGTTGAAAATAACCATGCACCTTTACAATAATAGCCACACATGCAAGTGCACTAACAATAAATCTCTTCTGGTTAACTAGTAGTAACAGTACTAGAATTAGCCTGAACCCATGCAAAGCGCTTAGTAGTCACTCTTCCAATAATAGTCCATGTGTGTCGTGCAAGTCTTTATCTAGTTTGTGTGCTCTACACGCTATCTCCAAAAATAGCCCGTACATGTGAAAATGGCTAAGTCTTGAATCTGCCCTTGTCTTTTGCACGTGTGTCCTTCCCTATCCTTTCACACCTTTGATTGTGCTTTACTCTTGTGCACAAATCTTTTGTGTGCCCTCTCCTTCATATCATACTCTTGTCCGCTCAACATTACCCCACACTAAACTACATTACCACCTCGGCAATGGCTGCTCTTCGAATAATAAAGAATAAAGATTGGAAAGAAATGAAAGAATTTTTGCATAAAGAATGAACTCTCATTGTGCAACATCCTCTGTCTCAACTGGAAGAATTAATTCCAGATATTCTTCTTTTATCTCTGCTTCCAAAGTCTGTCATTCAGTTAGCGTGGCTTCTGTCTTCTCTAGAATGTCCACTGCAATAGATTCCAACTCATCTTGGGAAATTTCTCCCTTCTCATTTTGTAACACCAGAATAATGTTGGACATAGCAGACATTCTTCCTTCTAACAGATCCATCTTCTACGCTATACGTTTTCCAATCTCATCCAATTTTTCCTTATGGGAGTCTTGTGCTATTGCAAGGGCCTCACACTTTTGTTTGACTAGTGCCAATATTTTTGCGTGTCCCAATGTCTCATATTTCATTTCTTTCAGGACTTCATTGTCTTCTACTATTGTCTTTATCCTTATTACTGCCTCTGGAGCTGCACATATGTTCAGTGCCTGGTCCGCTTTCTTCATATCCTCCTGCAAGGTTTGAAGAAATGCCTCGTATGATGAAATATTTCATACTACTGAAGCATTTTCCCTCTCTACTTCCTACTCAGGGTCCTTTGGTGTTGGCATCCAAACTGGTCCATCCTCAAGCACCAGATTAGCTAAGGTACGCACATAGTGCATAGCCGAAGGGAAATTTTTTGGTACCTTGGGCTCTAAGTGATGTCTTGCTTGTAGAACATGATCCCTAATCTCCTCATCCATGCCAATAAGAACCCCAATCTTATTTTTCTCCATGTCCTTCTCTCCTTTCAGACACACAATCTCTACATCTTTGGCTTTGTTGTCTTCTCTTAGTGCTTTAATGGTGGCAGATTTATACACATTCCTACACACCACCTTTGTAGACACCTTCACTAAGGCATTACTCACCTATTCATCAGACATAACCATGGGTTTTATGGTTATATTTCTGTTTTGGGGTTCCTTTCTCATTCTCCTTGACACACAGGACTCTTCACACACATCAAAATCAGGCTCATCCATGTGAGTTTGCATGGACCATGACAATTATTTCCTCACAAGCGTGGTTGCCATTTCAGGGTCCATCAACTCCCATCCGTACAAGTCCTTAAGGCCCACTGTATTCTGGAATCACACTTGGACAATTTTACTTATGTCCTCTTCATAACCCATAACAAGCGCAACATACTCTCCACTTGCCCTCCTTGATCTCGGCCCCTTGGGTACTTGAGTGCCAAGGTTTAGAGTTGGATCCTCTATGTCCTTAGCAGTATCTTGCTCTATTTCTCCTGGATTCTATACTCCTTCTTCCTTAACCTTCATTTCTTCATCCTTGGGCTCTTCCACATCCTCTAGTTGTATAGGAGATCTAGGCACACTCTCTTCAGACTCTTCTGCCTCCTCATTTAGCTTCAATTTTCTCCTTCTCTTCTCATTTGTCTCCTTCTATGGAGAGAGTCATGGTGATCTCTATACTAATTATGGAGTAGTGCCTTGAGTTCTTGTCCATCTGAACACCCTCTTAAAGTGGTGTTCTTCAGGGTCTGCTCCTACTTCCAATTCTTCCTCTCCTTCTTCTTGTGCCTAGGGTGGAGTACTTGCGCGATTAGGTTCTACCCTATTTGAGGGTTGCCTCTGTCCTCTATATACCAAGTCACTACTATCTTCATGCTCTTCCTCCTCATCATCTACCTCTATAGGTTTAGTGGGCTTTGGAGCTGGTACATTCTCCATTGTATGCTTACCCTTAGGTGGCCCTGGGAGCGCGAACTCATTCTCCACATATTTGTTACCCTCCAACTTAGGCTTAAGTTGAAGGTATATAAGCGTGGCTCCACTGTCTCCAATCACCAAACTCACAAGCTTCATGCTTATCATGTCTAAAATTAGCCTCTCAATGTAGGCAGTCTGACCTGGATATACATACGTCTTCCGCAGTGTGTGGTAGTCACAGTCTACCTTGTCTACAATAAAATTTAGGTGGCACGTGCATCAATAAAATGATGGACTGATGCTTGGAAGTAGCATGTTGTGAAGGCATATGGTAGTTTACACCAGGGGCTCCAAGTCCCATCCTTCATTGTAAATCATGTGATGCAGAAGTGTTGATACACCTCGAACTACACTTCCTTACCCACCACCAAAGGTAACTCCTTGGGGATGGGCCACTCCTCTTCAAATTTCATGCGGAGCCAATCATACCACATCTCCACCCTTTACTTGAATGACCCACTCATTGACCCTTCACACAAGTACTTGTCAAATCTTTCCGCAAGGGACTTGTTTTGCATGGGGTACTCCCAGATCTTGTTCTTTGGCCCATTGGGCACTCTGATCTCCATAAATACAAGGGATAATAGGATAGCACCAAAACTAATTTTCTCACCTGTGCACGCTTCCTTGATGATAGTTTTTGCAATGTAGCCTAATATGTTGTAAATTATTCCCTGTGACATTCTCCTTGCAATGTGTAGCCACATTGTATTCACCTATGACCATCTCTCTTGATCATTCAATTTGGTCACTAGATGTGCAACTACCTGTACCACTGGGTACTTCTTCAATTTGTCGATATCCATTCCACGTGGACCCTTGGTATACCCTAACTCCTTCCATGTCTCCAAGATTATTGCTTTATCTATCAAGTCACTATTCAGATCCACTCATGTGCCCTTTAATCCTGTTATAGTTGAAATCAAAGTGGTTGTAATCCTTACCCTTCGTCCGATGAAATAGAAAAAGTCTTCATGTACCTTAATCATCAACCACTAGTACAAAGGTTCATACTTTTTGAAATATGGGAGCTCGTACAACTGGTAGACTCCAATCTGCTTTAGCAAATTCTCTCCAACATTGTTATACATTGGCATGTCCTTTGTTGTGCGCTTGTTTGTCTTCGTACTTAACAGCGCGTCTAATTCCTTTGTATTATCCAATGTGTGGTGGTTATAATCACTTATCTTGCACTTCCAAACATGAGAACTCCATTCTTGTCCCACTATCATGCCTTCTGGGTATTGCATCTTTGAGAAATTACTCTAAGGGGCAATTTTAACCTCTGCTTCCACTTTCTTCTTTCCCTTGGCTCCTACGGCAAGTGCTTTCTTTGGTGTCATTTGTAAATCATAATTTTATGTCCTATGTAGTGTGTAAATGATTGCCTTCTACCTTCTATAATGAGCTAGTTCAAACCCTAGCTCAAATTTGTGTGCCCTAGTTGAAATCATGTGCCCTAGCTCTTTTGCAACACTCTGCTTTGCTCAAACCCTTCACTAATGGGGAAGTAAGCTTCTTTTGTGCACAAATCTGATCTCCATGTCTAGTTTCACACTCTCTGCACCTCAATACGATTCGCTCAACTCATTTTACACTTGGCTCGTTCAAATTTTTGCGATTACAACGGTAAAAATGAACTCACATCCCTTTCTTATATAGATTTTTAAAAAGTTAGTGCATTTATTGCTCCTTCACCTACCAACAATCCTCATTAATTGATTATTTTCAAAATTTTCCACGTGGTACATCTTCGTGTCTTAGCTATAACCTTTTAGCGCACCTTCCTATCTTATAGCTACAAACTTTTCTTTAATACACTTCCATGCACCTGAGTACCTTGTCATTGCGCCTTCTCCTGGTAGTCTCCACGGCCGCTGCTTACCTCACGTTATATTGTTCCTTCATTTATCTCCATCTATGGTCCTTATTTGGAAGCAATCTTCTGTCCACCAACTCTTCAAACTTGAATAACACCTATAGCAGTTTGTTCTTTTATGTGTACCCATTTTTCAATAACCACCCCACACAAATGGTATGTGTAGTCCTCTGTGCATAAAAATACTGCAAATGGTAATTAGCTTCTGGCGTGTAAACACGCTTATTTCACAAAACACCAACTAAATTGGCAAAGCATAGTGATGAAGAAGGAAATACATTAAGGGAATACATAATTGAAAACCTAATCTAAATGGCAACACTACCTTATTACAAACACCAAGAAGACTTATTTATAGTAGGGCTTCAGCCTACTCCTGTTGAAGTAACCGGGTAACCGTATTCCATCAAGCATTTCTAACTGACAAGCTCTTGTTTCAAGTATGTAAGTGATAACATATGGTCCTAACCAATGTACTTTGAGTTTTCCTGGATGGCGCAAAAACTTAGAATCATAAAGAAGCACCATTTGCCCTATCTCAAGCTTTTTGTCCCTAATGTGCCTATCATGTCATACTTTCTGCCTGGATTTTTCTTGCTTCTGACTCCAGTGTGATATTTCTTGGCACTCATCCAGCTTAATCAAATGTTCAATTCGTTTTTCTAATGCTTGTTCATCAACTAGACCTCCAGTGCACACAATACATAAAGAAGGTAACATGAATTCCATAGGAAGGACTGCTTCTGTGCCAAACACCAATTGAAAGGGTGTGGCCTTGTTTAACCACTTGTATGTTGTTCTATATGCCCAAAGCACTACAGAAACTTTATCATCCCAATCCTTTCTTCCAACATCACAAATTTTTGTCAATTTCTGGCTCAAAATCTTGTTGAAAGCCTCAACAGTCCCATTTTCCTGAGGATGATATGGTGTAGTCTTATGGTGTGCAATCATGAACTCATCCAATAGAATTCTGATTGTCTCATTCAAAAAATGTGTGCCCCTATCACTAGTCAAACTCAATGGGCATCCATACCTTGTAATAATATTTTCCCATAGAAACATGGTTGTTGTAGTTATTGTATAATCCTTTGTAGGTGTTACTTCTACCCACCTTGTCAGATAATATGCAAGTGATGATATAGCGTGATCCAGTCCTATGCGGGACTGGTGAAATAGGACCCAAAAATTCTATAGCCCATTTCTCAAATGGTTTTACACTAGTAATAGGTCATTTCATCTCTTTGACCTGGTTTTCCAAGGCACTGACAGTGATCACAAGCCTTACAATATGCCTTACAATATTTATACAAGGGTCTCCCACCATAATCCAGTGAGTAGAATCTTACGCAGCAGTGGTGTCACCTACATAGTGCCCACCTGCAATACCACCATGAGCCTCCTCCATGATATCTGTGTGCTCATGTTCCAGTACACATCGGCACAATACTTCATCTCAACCTAACTTGTACAGGTCACCACTAATCAACATAAATGGTGTCGTGAAAATGGAAAGTTGTTTCTTCTCTAAGGATTTCATCCCTTCTGGCACCATACCTGTACGTAGAAAGATAGCAATGTCCTCTAATTCTGATGGCGCACATTGTAACCTGTATAACTGTGCATCGGGCATGGTATCTTCAATTTCATGCACGTCTTCTCCTGACTATATTCTGGATAGATGGTCTGGTCCAGAATTACTTTTCCCTAGTTTTACTACAACTTTGAAATCAAATTCTTGGAATAAGAGTACCCATCGGCATATGTGCCCCTGTAAAATGGGCTTATTTACCAAATACTTCAATGCCATGTGATTGGTATAGAATACAAATGGTGTTGCTAGCAGGTATTGTCTAAATTTATGTAGCGCATAGATCATTGACAAAGCTTTGCGCTCTGTAGTTGTATAATTCTTCTCTGCAGGAGTCAACTTTCTACTAGCAAAATAGATAGGATGATCTATAATACCTTCTCCAGGCTGAGCCAACACCATGCCAATGGTCATGCCAGAGGCATCCACATGTACATGAAATGGTTGGTCCCACGAAGGAAAGCCAAGAATAAGCATTGTAGTAATTTTTTCCTTTAATGTCTCGAATGCGAGTTGTTGTGGTTCTACCCAGTAGAATGTCTCTTTTCCTTTTAGTAACTCTTCCAAGGTTGCAACACCTTTAGCATACACCTTTATAAATTTTATATAATACCCAGTGTGATCCAAGAATCCACGCACCTCACTTTGACTGGTAGGCTCTTCTAGGCCGATAATGACTGCAACCTTAGCTGGATCAACCAACAAACCTTCCTTGCAGATGATGTGCCCTAATAATGTGCCAAATGGTGTAGCAAATACGCATTTCTTGATGTTCAAAGAGATGCTTAACTATCAACATCTTTCAAACATTAAGCGTAAATTGTCACAATGATCCTTAACAAGTCCATACACCGTCCAGTCATCTAAATAAACCTGCAAGAAGTTGTGAATAAAATCTTTGAAATCTTGGACAACTATGCGTGAAAATACAGCAGGCACATTTTTTAGACCAAAAGGCATCATAGTATAGGAAAAACTACCCCATTCAGTAGTAAAAGTAGTCTTTTCCTGATCCTCCTGTGCAATCCTAACCTAATGATACCCAGAGAATCCATCTGTAAACGAATAGATTTCGCACCCTGCAACACCTTCTAGTATTTCCTCAGTGAATGGCGTAGGAAAGGGATCAGTCACACATGCAGCATTCAGCTCCCTGTAGTCCACACAGATCCTAATCCAACCATCTTTCTTGATACTGATCACCATTGGGCTAACCCATTCTGACTCGTCCAGGGGCTTGATGATTCCAGACTTCAACATTTTGTCAATTTCTTCTTTGACCTTTTTCACGCAAGTTGGGGTTCATCCTGTAGGGTCTCTTCCTGACCAGGCACACACCTTCCTTAAGCTTTATCTTCATTTCTCCTAATGATTCGTGCACACCTTTGAGTTCATGGTATCCCTAAGGAAATAATTCCTTATAATCGCATAGTAACTCAATGATTTTTGCCACTTCAGAGTTAGACCAATAGTCCCCAATTATGGCCTCCTTAGGCTCAACATCTGATCCAATATTCACTTTCTTTGTTTTCATAGGTTCATGATAGGCATGTGTGGTCTTATCTGCACTATCCAAAACCTCACGCCTACCTATTGAATGGTCTACATCTAGATTTTCTACTTCTTCATCATCCACTAAGTAGACCATCTTTCCTTTTTCCTTCTCAAGGCAAGTGCGCTTAAGTAGTGTGGCATCTGTCTCTATTTCTTCAGTTAAACGTGTTCCCGAGTTTTCTTCATCAAATAACTCCTGAATGAGTTCTTCCGCCTTGGCACTATCTCCCATAGTTAAGCACTTTATAACCCTTAATGCCTCTTCTACTAGAGGTTTAGTAGAGAAATAGTCAAACGTCTAGATCATTCTTGTAATCAAATCCTACCAATTTCTAGTCTCTCTATGGAGTTCCGCATATACATACCAAGCACATGTGCAACCTTGTAAAGTGGAATAAAATTTTGCACCCAGAGTGAAGGTGGTAAAGCTTCCTGCCCCTCTGTCCAGAGTCTCTCACACTATTAAATGTGGTGTTGAATAGGTTGATTACCATGATAAGTGTAGATTTGAGTAGGTGCATTGCTCCTGGAAAACCAAGTAGAAAGAGCAATCCTAATTTCATTCCATCCTATAAGATTATCCTTGTGAACCACCCACCAGTGCACTACTATCTCGCGCAAGGTGTATGCTAGCATATTTTGTCTCTCCAACTGGTCTATCCATTGTTCCTCCATGGTGCGTAGAAATACCATAGGATCTCCTTCTCCAGTATAACGAGGTATCGAGTTGTTACTTATTCTCTTGATACAGTGAGGTCTATTGTCCTGTGCAAATGTGATCTTTACTTCGCACCCTACCAACTCATAAGTACTATGAGCCCAATTATCACAAGAAACACTTGTAGTATCACTAATAGACTGTGTATCTTCCCACTGAAGGATTCCTTCTTTAGATGGCTCAAGCACCTCTGGGTCACGGATGGCACATACATAAATCCTATTCAGATCTTCCTCACTCAAAGGCTCAACATAGGGCATAGATTTTCCATCTGTTAAAGGGATAATAACTCTTTCCTCCTTGTTTTCAAAACTAATATAACCCTTGTTGAACCAAAGATCAACATTATTTGCATAGCACCAAGGGTGCCCAAGTAGAGTTGGGAAGCTATCTTCCTCTACAAGTGCTAAAACCTCAAAATCCCCAGTGAACTTGGCTCCCCGTATGGTAATGGATGCATCTATTAAAACTCTGATGGGAGTGGCCTTAGTTCACTTAGCCATGATAAGTACATTCAAAGATAGATGTAATGGAGGTCTCCCCATTTGTACTCATACATCTAAAGGAAGAACATTGACTTCTGCACCTGTATCAATCAATATATTACTCAAAAGACATCCATCCACAACAACATTGAGAGTGATTTCCTTTTCATAGTCTAAGCTGTGAGGGGGAAGATTTGCATGCATGATATTCCATCTAGTCTCAATACTTACACGCAGAGTGTTTCCCTTTAGCCAATTCCCTAACAGTGGAATGATATTCTCTTGGCGTAACATCTTGCACACCTCTTTCAAGCCATCCATATCAGATTGGACTATATTTGTTGCTTTATTTTGCTCCATCTTCCGTGATTGCTCCTTTAAACCTTGTATTTCACCCTGAAGATTTCTGAGTAACTCCATGATTTTATGATAAACCTCCTTCTAATGGATAGGATCTGGGTACCGTGCATGTAGAACCTCCTCCTTAGTGATGGTAGGATTCTGCTGCAATGCTTCTTTGGTGCCCGCCGCTTCAGCGTGGGTAGTGATCTTTACAGGTAATGCCTCAGATTCTGGTTCCAACTTAGGCATCCACTAATTTTCCACAGTGCATTGTATCCTAACCATCCATGCACCTTTGTTTTCTTGTTTATGCTGCTTACTAAGATGCTCATATAAGTCCGAGCATTCCTCATAACTATGATTCTTTCCATAGAAAGAACATGTAATATTCTAAGGAAATTCATGCCTGTAGTGGTCAGGAGATCCACATGTATAAAATGTTCAGTGAGGAAACTCGCCGCATCCACCACCATGACCTCGTCCTCATAATACACCACAATATCCTTGACCTCTTCCACTACCTCCTTTAAAATGTCCTTCATTCTTATCATAGTGTGCTTGATTATGATCCTGATCCTAATGCTCATTCTTTCCTTTAGAGTTATCTGATACTCCTGTCTGTCGCACACCAATATCTATAGCATCATGGATATGACCAATTAGTCAGTAGTCTTCCATGTTGTGAGTTGTGGACCTACAAATTTTACAGTAGCAAGAGATGTTCTTCCTTATTGTGCGTTGTAATAATGGGCAGTGGCTAGCATCATGGTTTAAATGACATATCTCACAGTCTAGCAATAATGAGCATACTGATTTGTGGGGACAACTATCCTTGGTGTGACCTTCCACTTCACAATCTATGCACCAAATCCTAGTGCACATCTCATGTGTTGAATTTTTCGATAGCTTCTCCAACTGCTTCGTCATAGCTGCGATCTATGCTTCCAAAAATGTGCTCACCCCAGTGTTTATACTTCTGACTACCTCAGCACATAAAGCTTCTTCAAGTGCTTTGTGTGGATCAGTGTATGTCTTATGTGATAATGCCCTTCTAAAAGGTGTAATCAGACCTCTAACGAACCATTGTGCATGTTGGCTTGCGTGAATATCATAAGAAATCTTAGATAAAAGCATTTTGAAATGGGCATCATACTCTCTAACACTCTCAGTAGTGCCTTGTTTAATATCCTTGAGCGTTCTTATACTCTTTTGCTCAAACTTGGGATGTGAAACTCTTTAAGGAAATCATCGTTTAAGGCTACATAGTCTATGCAAGTCTGATCAGGGTCAAACTTTCTATACCAGCTATGTGTGCGCCCTTGTAACGTAGTGGCAAATTGACTTGCCCTGCACTCAGAAGCCATGATTCCTTTTGTGTGCCACAATATTTCACACATGTGCACATGTTCAACAACATCTTCTATGCCCCTATACTCTGGAAGATGAAGAGACATCTCCATGTAAATATTATGGGGTTGGTGTAGACCTTTCCCACCTAATCAAGAACCTCATGTGTTCCCTCTGCCACCAGAACCACCAGATCCATTGGAACTAGAACCACCTATATCTCTTGATCCTCCACATGTAGCTGGAGACAGACTAGAAGATGTACTTCCCGGTGTCCCAACAATAGTACTGAACTACACCCCTATAGTCTGCGAAGTGTTACCACTCCCAGAAGTGAGTCCAAAATTTTACACACTTGAATTCGGTGCGGATGATGCACCTGAAAAGGTACCTCCAAAAAACAATGAAGATGTTTTCCCTGCCATCTATGTACTTGCTATATGACTTACTCCTGCTCTCCCACTACCTAAATTAGCTTGTTGACTATTTATCGTACTAGATACTGGAAAACCAAGCACAAGGGCAAGGTTGCTAGGTAGATTTAGATGCACACTAGCGGCTAGGGTCATCTCTGTTGGCACGCTTCTACGTGATACCAAGGGGGGTTCCCTATCATGCTTTCCCAAATAGGGGAGTTCCTAATGCTCTGGCTCCATGCCTTCTGCGTGTGAGCTCCAAATACTTCACAAGCCATCTCTCTCCTCAATGTCATTCGCTCTACAGCATCTCATCGCTTCTCTATCTCCCTCTCATGCACCTCATTATACTCAAGCCACCTTTCTTCTCTTTTCCTTTATGCCGCTAGGTCTAGCATCTTTCACCAAAACTACTCTTACCCCTATGTGTGGTGGGGTCTAGTTAGCCATTGGTTTGTTTTCCAAGTTTAGGGTCACCATCAAGATTTTGATCACCAATGGAATGCCTTGCAAGTAAGTTCCCCTGGGATACCGTAAAAAATTAAATTTTGTTTCCTCTGGGAAATAATAAGTGGAAATTGAGTACTCCATAATATAGTTGTTTAGAACACCACAAAACCAAGTATCCACAACACGTGTCCAAATCAGATCAGTGTCATCATAGGGCCTAAAATTCTTCCCACATCTAAACAAGTGCGCGATATCTCTAATCCCTTTTAGACGCATAAGCAATAAACCACTCTTATAGTTCTACTGGAAAAATAACGAAGAATCTCTCATACAAACTATCATACATATTTTGTTCCACCCATGCGCGTGCATTAAACTCAGATCCGGTGCTGAACCTCTATGTGTATTCTTCTTCTAGATCATGTATCCACTCCTCAACACTTGCTAGGGTCAACCGGTATGTCTTCATCGCGAACCATCCTGAAAACAATTGAAAAAGAGGTCCCGGTAATGTAACCAATGATGTAGCCTAGAATTTACCAGAAATAACCCAGGCGCATTGGCACATCACTCAACCTAGAATGAGCACTCACCCAAAGTGCACAAAGGTATAAGACCCCTCTTTAGGGTTGCTTGTGTAAGATGTTAGCATGTTGAAGACTTAATGCATTTAGAACCATAATTACTATAGCACTCTACAAAGCATGTCCAGATCTAGATCTAAAGAGTAATAGATTCAAATAATACCCATAATGAAGTCAATCATGCAAGAACAAGTTATACTCACAATTAATACCTTGATTCAGCCAATACACTCCATTATATTAAACACAATAAATACCTAGAAGCTTATTACAATAAGTAATACCATAAGCTCATGCGCGTATCAGAAGGAGCAGCATAACCATACAGTAATTCATATCGAGTTCTCACATAGTCCTCTTATTATATGTAAATCACTACATATTTATGATGGTGGGGACTTTCCCTTCACCACTTGCATGATTCCTAAAATAGGTCGCATGCTGAAAAATAGCCATGCTTCTTTACAATAATAACCACACATGCATGTGCACTGACAATAGATCTCTTCTAGTTAACTGGCAATAACAATACTATTATTATCCAAAACCCATGCAAAGCACTTAGTATCTGCTCTTCCAATAATAACAAATGTGTGTCGTGCAAGTCTTTATCTGGTTTGTGTGCTTTGCACGCTATCTCCAAAAATAACACGTACATGTGAAAACGGCTAAGTCCCAAATCTACCCTTGTCTTTTACACGCGTGCCCTTCCCTATCCTTCCGTGCCTTTGACTGGTCTTTACACATGTGCGTGAATCTTTTGTGCGCCCTTCCCTTCGTATCATACTCTTGTCCGCTCAACAACCAACCCACCCCAAGAAGGAAAGCTTAACCCCCATGGAACTAATAAGGGAACTACCGTTGGGAACAACAACCAGGAAACATCTACTTTGTCAAACACAGTGGTAGCCCCTCCTTTAGATGGTTGAAATCAAACCAAAATTGTGGGTTTCGTTGATTTGGAGATCAAACCTAAAGTTAATACAACAACTCGTGCTCAAGATTATTACTCGCAGCCTCTTCCTATTTACCCTTCATTATCAGATGATACGCCAGTGGCTACCAAACCTATGGGGGCCTATGATTTAATTATGGATTTGACCAAGACCTTCTCTCACATTTCCTTCTTAGAGTTGTTAAAGAATTCGTCTGCACATCGGGAAGCTTTGCTAGAAGCATAGGGCCTTGGCCATTTAATTCACATCACCCCTCCTCCGCAGGCCTAGGTTAATCACATAGACTTTGATGTCTATCCTGCAGGGTAGCCTGAAAGAGATGCTAATTTCATATTCGATATTAGCAAAATGCCAATTAATGTTGAGTTGGCATGAAGAGGTGATTCAACCTTGTACCTCCAAGTTTAGATTTACAACAACTATGTTAAGCATGTAATGATAGATGACAGAGCAACCATCAACATAGTTCCTTTCTCGTTTCTTCAGAAGTTAGGATATGGAGAAACTAATTGTTCTTCAACGTGAAACACACTAAGAGGTTATGACAGTCTCAAAGCAACATCCATTGGGACTATATTGCTTCCAGTTACACTCAGGATAAAGACAGTATTAACTAAGTTTTATATTATAGATCGGGAAACCAACTATAATATGATTCTTGGTTGACCGTGGATCCATCGAATGAAGGAAATCCCTTCCATGATTTTCAAGGAAGTCAAATTCTTGCATCTAGGGAAGGTCTTCATTGTTTAGGGTGACTCAAAGCCCTTTGACATTCATCTATCCAACTTAAAGAAGAAATCTGGTGTTCATTCTGAGTTTGAACTCCCGACCAATCAATTAAACAAACCCAAGGATTCAACACTAGTATCCAAGTTGGTTCCTATAACGGAATTACAAGCCCCCAAGGTGATTGAAGCGAGTGTTCTGTATGAAGACGAAGCCATTATAGTCAAAACAACGTCGATAAATACTACGACTAAGATCGTGGAGTTATTGGAATATGACCTATCGATCTTCTTTCCATTTGACCCCATGGGTATAGAGCAGGCTCTTGGGATCACTTCTCCTCCGACCGATGGTTACGAAGAGATTTGCATGGTCAAGGTCTCAAATGTAAAGGAAGAAGAAGCCAAAGATGATAAAACCTCTATCTTCCCTAGCAAATGTTGGACGCTCAATTAAGATGGTGCAAAATGTCATTTCGGTGTTGGGGTAGGCGTGATTTTGACTTCTCCCAAAGGGAATGTCATGCCCTTTTCCTTTAAGCTTAATTTGAAGTAAACAAATAATGCCATTGAGTATGAGGCTCTTCTTCTTGGCATTATCATAGCTAAGAGGATGGGTGTTTACAAAAATAGGGTTATAGGTGATTCCCAACTTGTCGTCAATCAAATCTTCAAAGTTTATGAGACTAGAGAAGAATATCTACAACTCTATAAGACCATCGTGCTTGACCTTAGAAAAGGTTTTGATTTCATATCTATTGAAGTTATCCCACATGAGTAGAACCTGTTAGCCAACTCTATAGCTACTTCATCTTCTCGTTTTGGTCCACGCAACGATTTGAAAGTAACCAATTTCACTGTTTTGGTCAGACCTGAACCTCTAGTTTGAAGAATGCCAACTAATCCAAGTTTGGCATATGTCAAGGCTGAGAATGAGCTTGCCATTATGGACTTTGCAGAGAATGATGAGACAATCCTAGGATTCCTCAATGCATACATTTATTTCCATCCCACTCACCCTAAGAGAGGCTTTTCTCTTAGACCTCACCCTTCCTCCTATTTTGGAGATCGCACATTGTGTCCTTCCTCATCGTAAGGTATAAAGATCTATGAGATAGAGGAGGAGGTGTTAGAATTACCTTTGGCCCCACCTGAATTTGAAGAGGGTATTGCCTCTCTGATTGAAGGTATCATTGATATTAATATAGGGATGGAGGAGGAACCAAAGATCTTGAAGCTTGGTTCTTCTCTTACTCCAAACGAGATAAAAGCACATAAAAAAGTGCTCAAGGAACACTCAAAAGCCTTTGCTTTCAGTTATAAGGAGATGATAGGAATTTCTCCCCATGTTGTAATTCATAATCTGGTAACCAAGCCAGACGCTAAGCCCATAAAGCAAAAATCGAGACCAATGAATCCGAAAGTAACTTTGATTATCAAAGAGGAGATTATGAAGCTCCTATGGGTGGGATTCATTAAATCAGTAGACTACTTAATGTGGGTTTCAAACATAGTCCCCATTCTCAAAAAGAATGGGAAAATTCACATATGCATTGATTTTAGGGACATAAACAAGGTGTGTCCTAAAGACAATTTTTCGTTGCCTTCCATTGACATTATCGTAGATGCAATAATTGGATATGAGTTGTTGTTACTTATGGATGATTTTTTGGGATATAACCAAATTAAGATCTCTGAGGAGGATCAAGCAAAGAAAACTTTTACCACTCTTTGGGGAACCTTTTGTTACACGATCATGTCATTCGGCCTGAAAAATATTGGAACTACCTATCAAAGAGTGATGACCTATATATTCCATGATCTTATTCATAAGATTGTGGAATCTTACGTTGATGATCTTCTGGATAAGGCTAGGAAGTGATGCAATCACCTTGAGCTACTTCATGTGATCCTCTCTCGTCTCATCAAATACGAGGTAACGTTAAATCTAAAAAAGTGTGTATTCAAAGTGACGAGAGGGAAGTTGTTGGGATACATTATCTCTTCACAAGGGATTGATGTAGATCTAGTAAAGATTTGAGCGGTCCTAGAAATGACCCCACCCTCAAACGAGTCAGGCATCAAGTCCTTTCTCGATAAGCTTGAGGCAATCTACAGGTGCATTCCCAATTTAAGATGTGTCCTTCATCCAATTAACAATATGTTAAAAAGGATTACTGTAAGGACTGGAAAATTGAGTGTCATGAGGCGTTCGACTCTGTAAAATGTTTCCTCATGTCGTCACCCACACTTATGTCACCAAAAGCAGAACATCCTCTAATTATGTACTCTCGAGCTACCAATGTTGCGTTAGCTTGCATGTTGGCACAAGAAGACAATGATAATCATGAACATGTTGTGTATTTCATTAGTCACACTCTGTTTTATTATGAGATTCATTACATGTAACAGAGAAAGAATGCCTGGTAATTGTCTTTGCAGTGAAAAGTTTAAGGCATTACATGTTTAGCCAAGAAACATGAGTGATTATCAATTCTGACCAGCTACAAACATTTCTAACTCATGGTGCCTTATCTAAAAAGGCCAAATTCTTCCTCATGTTGATGGGTGAATTTGAACTCACCTTCATCAATTAAAAGTACGTTAAAGGAAAAATTATCACTGATTGGTTGATAGACAACCCAATAGATTGTAGGGAGCTAGTAGACCTAGATTTCCCTCATGAGTGTGTGTTTTACGTGGAAACAAAGTTTCTCATTACATCGTGTCCATGGTATTCTAATATCATTAATCACATTGTGGACCAAGCATATCCTAAGGGAGAAACCTCACAGCAAAGGTGGTGGCTATGGGTCATAGTTGCCAAATATGCAATTGTAGAAGTTCTCTATCACAGAGCCTTTGACAACATGATTTTGAGGTGCATAGATAAAGAAGAATTGGAAAAGATCCTTTTTGAAGCCCATGGTGGAATCAATGGGCGTCACTTCGGAGGGCATGCTAGTGCTCATAAGATTCATTGAATGGGTTATTACTGGCCCACTTAAGAGCATGATGTTGTAGAATATGTACGTAGGTGCCATAAGTGTCAAGATTTTACACATGAGATTCACATCCCTACTCAGGATCTACAGCCAATTGTGACACCTTGGCCCTTTTCTACTTGGGGTTTAGATTTGGTAGGGAATTTTTCTCCCTCGTCGACAAATGGGCACAACTTCATTATTACGACCACGAAATATTTCACAAAGTGGTTTGAGGCCATGCCTCTCATTACTATACTTGGGTCTATGATTGCCAAATTCATTTTGAATCAGATCATCTACAGGTATGGAGTCCCACGCATCATTATCTTAGATAATGACATGTCTTTTAAAAATGAAGAGGTGCATGAGTTGTGTTCGCAGTTCAAAATCTCGCATCACACAACCTCTTTATCTTACCCTCTAGCCAATGGTCAGGATGAGGTGACAAATAAGACTTTGAAGTCCATTCTCCTCAAAACAGTCAAGGAGAATAAACGTGAATAGCATTTGAAGCTATTTCTGACCTTCTAGGCTTATAGGACGTCAGTTGGACGCCTACGGGGGCAACCCCCTTTTCTTTAGTCTTTGGATGCGAAGCAGTACTACCGCTGGAAGTCAAGTTACCAAGCCTTCGCATATCATTGCAAGGCATCTTGGATGAAGATGTGTACCACAAAGCACGGTTGGTGCAATTATAAACCCTTTATGAAGCTCAACTTAGACATCGCCATAGAGTTTATGCTGATAGGATGTGTCGTCAATATAACAAAAAGGTTTATGAACGAGAGATGCAAGTAGGAGACCTAGTTTTAAGATTGGATAGTTGGATCGAGAAGAAGGCCAGAGAAGGACATAAATTTATACCTAAGTGGTTAGACTCATATCAAGTCATGGCGGATTACAAGAATGGTGTGTATCATTTGTGTACACTATAAGGTGAAGAGTTTGGTGAATCAATTAATTCACTTCACCTCAAATGTTTCTATGCATAGTTCATTTGCATTTCCATATGTGCATTACTACATCCATTGCATGGCATTTGCATAATCATATTGTAGCATTGTGAAACAAGAAACTTACTTTTCAAACAACTTTCGAAAATTCCTGAGAATTTTCACTACATTCGATCATACTTCTTAAACTATTGACTACATCATTGTTATACTATTCAATATTTTATCATCTTGCTAGATAGAGTTTTGACACTGATCCTACCAAGTCCTACACACTTAGTTCTATTTATGGTTACTTCAAGATTAGTTGTTTTTTCCCATGGTTTGTACTAGAAGCTTCTTGGTGTCACATCTTTCCTCAAAAATCTCTCTTTTGACAAATCAATCTAAAACATTTCACCCAGATTGCTTGTTCACCTACTTACACCTTTGGTGATGAGCCCTTGCATATTACTGGTTGTGTGGAGTTGAGGCTAAGGGAAATATTTCCCTCCCAAAAGCACAAGTCAAATTTTAAAAGCCAATACAAATTTTGATAAACAAACAATAAATATAAAAACAATTTCAATTTGCAAATAAAACTACACTTCTTTGCCTCACCCATCTAAGGTGGCGAGCCCATGCTTCTTATTGGTTGTATGAGGCTGGGAAAGGGGGGAAGTGTCATTACTCATCTATGCCTTTTCCTTGGTGATGAGCTCATGCTTCTTACTAGTTGCATGGGGCAAGGTATAGGGGGTCCTTTCAAATAATTTGATAAGTTGTAGACAAATAAATAAGTGAAAAGTGCTTTGAATCATTTGTAATGATCAGAAAATGAGTTAGATTCATAAGTTATAAGAGATTTAATCTGTAAAGCTAGATTTTTTCAATCAAGAGGCCATCTATAGGTCTAAGTCTAGTTAAACTAGCAAGCAAACTGCATTCTAATTTGGATAGTTAGCCTTTCCTAGAATTGGGTTATAGTGTCCTAATTGGGTCTTTGTCAAAACCTTATCTTCATATCATCACTTTCATTCATCAAAGTCATACAAATCGCATCCTTCTTGGCTCTTGGTGTTGAGCCCTCACATCTTACTAGTTGCGTGGAGTTAAGAATGAGTGGGTTTATTTTATCATCATATCATTTTCATCAAGCTTTCCAATGAAACAAAAATACCAAATATTGTTTGAAAACCAAAGTTTTAAAGTTTACAATTTGTCCTCATAAGCATCACAAAAGAAAGAAAGAAAAAAAGAGATCATTTTGTTACGCATTTGCATCATCATCATCATCCATACATGCATTCATAAAAGCATATTAAAAATCATCAGAATCTACACATCTAAGAGTACACAAATGAAGCTAGTAATAAACAAGTCAACTCTTACACAAGATATTCAAGCAAAAAAGAATCACATATGTATATATTTGTATATAATCAAGTTTGTATATAATGTCATCACACTCTAAGTGTGATCAAACGCTCGCAATGAGCACAAAATCCCAAAAAATTAATATATGTGTAAAAAAATGTAACAAAGCAATAAGGCCTATAGCATATCCCTCTCTACGGTATCCAGAGGAAGATACGCAACTGGGGCTCCTACTACGGCTCCTATGGTGGGAGTGAGAACCTCCATGCCTAGATCTATGAGAGTGATCATGAGAAGATGAACCGGGATATATGTCAGTGGTGCCTTTGCTACGAGAATGCTCTCGTCATTTCCTCCTCTCGACCATTTGATACCCGGATAGACCAATCCTCCTCTTGGTCACTTCTCCTACTATAATCCATGCTGGAGAAAATACATCAGTGTGCCCCCCCACCATTATTGGCTGCCTGATTCCACAAGTAACTCATCTCATGTCATGCACATGGGGCACACAAAAGTGTCAATAAGGATGTTCCAAATAAGAACTTGTCAACCGTCAACAGTGGCTACAAAACAAAAGAAAACAATAGAAAGTTAGAAAACTCTAGAAAAACTATATATATATATATATATATATATATATATATATATATTTGTGTGTGTATGTATGAAAATTGTGTAATTCACTAACACTTCTAGTCTAAATAGTAGAGTCGAGAGAAGAGTGCTAACTTATTCAGATTTGTTGGTCACCAGGATGGGTCTACTAGTGTTGCAGATGGTGGAAGCGTTGCTCCAGGCACCTACTTAGCCACAATCTCATCAGAAGCTACTCGTTGTCCCATGATGAACTGCTCATATACCCCTCCCTCACGTGTAAGGGGCTCCTCTAAGTAAATAGTCATGTCCTCGGCCTCATGCTCAGCCCTGTTTGTTATGGAAGCTTCTTTACTGGCTCTCCACTCCGTGTCTGTATTGGTCCCCTCTCCCTCCTCCTCATGGACCTCCTCCTCATTCTCCTCCTCATCACCACTCTCCTCCTTAGCCTCCTCCTCCTCCTCCTCCCTAATGTGTGTGGGGGTAGCCTCAATCTATATAAGCACAGCCATCCTAGTTGGATCTGGGTTGGCTTGTAGTGTGCCAATCAGAACCCTCGGTGTAACTACAATCCACGAGAGCTTGTCTTGTTGGGCAACTCTACCCTCCCTAATACCTCTTTAAACAACTAGAACTGTTGGGAGGGTGTCAATATAGGGCAACCCAAACTATTGGGGAACCCTTTGAACTGGATGGATCTCCACCCAACTAGTTATGTCCTTCAGCTGTGTAGTGGTGCTATATGTCACCACAATAACGACATCATGACCCCATAATCCGACCATGTCCTGATACAACTTCACAATCGTGTCATCTGTAGTAAGTGTATTATCACGCTGGTGATTCCCCTTAAGGGGGGCCATAACTATCCATCTAACTACTCTTATAGCCCTGGGATCACCTATCATAAAACCCCTCTGATAGGGACTCATACGCTCAAAAGTCAGGGAAGTTGCATGAGAAGAAAAACTTATGAGAAGCTTTGATTTCTTCCTGTGCCTCTGAGGCAGAACATAGGATTTATATCCACAATTACATTTTGGAAAAGCTTTACTTAATTATAATAGCTTAGATTTATTTCTGCATAGATACATAATCACATCCGATTATTTATTTGTTTAGGTTATATTAATTAAATTGTAGAAGCAATTTCTTCATTTCTTCTTTTTCTTCTGTTATTTTCCAGAAAATACAAAATACAAAAAGATTAATTTAGTTAAATTATATTGTTGTTTATTGTTGTATTTCCTTTATATAATTGAAAAAGCACAAAAGCATAGATTAGATTTCCTTTATTTAGTTAGTTTGCTTTCTTGCATTAGGCTTAATTGAATACGTATACTACGTGACCGTTTCAGGTCCTAGAGAGCCCAGAGATTACATTTTTGAACCAAAAGTATCTCAGCCAAACTTGTGAGTGACAATGTCATACATCGACCAAGACCTTCGAATTCATATCTTCTAAACCACTTTGAAATTACCTGTTATCACTAAAAATTTGAGGGCTTTGAACGCTGAAAATGATAGAGCTTTTGAGTTTTGGGAAAATCATCCTAGCCATAGGTTACATTGATCACTTTCCACATATTTCTATCCATTTTCCATAGTTATCCCTTCACACATCTCATATGATCATTTAGGGACCACAACAACCAAGAGACGAAGTATACGATCCCCGAGTCCCACAGCTGAATGCAACTTACTTAGAGATGAATGTTGACATGAGTCTTAGGATCTTGGTTTTCCAGTCCTCACCACTTCCACATGTCATCATATCATAGTTACATGTCCTTAACAAAGAATCCAACAAAGTATACAACTTCTAGTAGAACCAACATGGGCGGAACTAGTGCCCACAACCCACTCACTTGTCTTAATCATACGTTTCCTCTAGCATTTCCAAGACCTTGTCTGGAAACTTCTATGAGGAAAACGAAGGGCAATTTCCATGAATTCCACAACCATTTGAGATAGTTTTGCACACAAAAATTAATAGACTCTTACGTGTGTGTATCCTTCTCAACCATTCCATCACACCCATTTAGGTTAGAGAGGCTTTTATTTCCCTAGACGTGTAGATCCCTTTAGTGCCCGTAGAGGACATTAGATTTCCCTGATAACTTGTTGGGCATACTCACCCATCTTCGAGTATTTTATTCCACATAGCCATCTATCCTTTCCACATCGGCTGTCTCGGCACGACCTCGGGAGGTCGAGTGTGCCTGAAGGTCACGAGTTGATTTTCAGTCATACAGGTACCTTATCAAGCCTTTAATTATCGGGACCCATTTGATGAATCTTTCTTAGGTTATTAGGGGAGTCTTTCATCTCTTGTAAGTGGATGAATTTTCCTCCTCTACTTGAGATCCTTATTATGCATGGGCACCTCGTTAGGCATAGTTTTCGGGATCCATTTCTCATTTCTAACTTCCCACCTCATCCTAAGTTACGATGAAGAGGGGTTTTTGTGTGTGTACATGCCTTGTCATCTTGCAACATTATCCACATCATGTGGTGAGTCATCTCACTTGGGCAAGGTCATAGGTCTTAGGTGTCTTAGGGGGTATGATAAATTCCATCATAGATTTTTTCATACATGTTAGTGCATCATACATGAGTTACTTTCCATTTCATAAATGTAACTCCTCTTCTCCACTTATGGAGGTATGATTGTCATGCATTGGGAGTTACACAACACTCCTATTTGTACTCCTTATTTTGTTCTATGAGAATGTTATACCATATTATTTGCATACACATTTTATGGTTGAATGCTTACTTCCTCATGGAGCTTCATCAAATTATCGTTCGAGTGCAGCTCGGTCGATGTGCGCATTATCCCACATGATCTTGGTTCTTGTTTTCTTAGTCAACACCAACCCCTAGATTCAATAGATAACCAACCCTACAAGGAGGCACTAATCCCCTAGATGACTAAACACCAACCAAATCCACTTTATGTGTTTTTCACCTTTGAAATGTTGTAGCAACAACTAATGATGACACTTTGAAGCTCTTTTTCCTTCTTCCTTCTTCAAATATGCTCTATAAGTCAACTCACTCATGGGCTTCTTCACCAAGCTGATTAGGAATAATGAACTATCTATCCAAAGTATGAACACACTCTACAAAATCTCCACACATTTTCTCACCCTCTAGAAACATCCCACTTTCACCCTCAAAGAAACACCCTTCTAGCTCACACTTTTCCTTACTCTCTCAACAAACTCAAATGAGCAATACAACTTACTTTTATACATGACTGATGATTATAACTCATATAGGTCGTCCATCATAGGAAAAATCCACTTAAAAAAATCAATAACATCCTAGAAACATCATACAAAGGACCATATAGGTCTACAATATCATCTTCATACCCAAATCCTTCATTAAGACATAAGAAGCCCTAATACACTCCAATAGCCCATTCACCAAAACTGAATGTACTTAAGAAAACAACACCATCACCAAACCTTAGAAACCACTTATACATGTTGTATAATCCTTCAAGAAACTACTAACATGATTCTACACCTCTCAACCATCATTGCATGCAATGTCACCACCATTTGGAGAAACCTTCTTCACTAGATCTAAGACCTACAAAACTAGTCTTCGAAAATTGAAGCCAACCCCTCATCAAATATCCTCAAATATGGAAGTGTGATATATCACTAGAAATATCATGACCTTAAGGTCATCACCAAATGCTAACCATGCCACAAATCAGACAGAAACACCACCAAATTGCCTTTGAAACCAGGTCACCTAAAACTACCCCAAATCCAATCTTGCAAAATGGACTTGCACAAACCTCCTAAGGGCTCAAAATTGTTCTGAAACCACTCCAAACATGAATTATAGCTCCCATACTTCCTCCAAAATCAATTTATTCACCTGGTACAATGTAAAACCTGAGAGCAATATCGAATTCTTCAGAAACTTGCCTTTTCAGTGGGGCCCACATACAGTCAAGACACCTAAATGCCACTTGGAGAAATCTAGAGGAGTCATCTACAACCTATAATCATCAAAATTTATTAATAAATACATTCTATGCCACTATGAACAAGATATTCTCCATCACTTTTGAAGTAGGATTTTGAAGGGGTTTAAAAGTAGTTTAGCTTATAGAAGTAATGATTTTTTATAAAATTTTGGGATTTATTTTCTAAACTAATGCTTCTATATCCTTCTTAGGTCCATCCCCCAACTTCCCTAAAGAGATTAGCCTCCCATGCAGACTTCCCACATGCCAATGAGCATCAAACAGACCAACTCGAGCTCAAATTCTCCCTTCTAAGAACTCGGTAGGAGCAAAAATGTCATATCTTGAAAAATCTTCAACATTAGGACCTAAAATTTTGTCAACACCTCTGAATAAACCTACTAAACCTCATCCAATTCTCAAATTTACATTTCCAAGATAAAACCATACCTACACACCTAGTTAGACCACCCATGGCTTGAGAATATGTTTAGTGCAGACCTAAAAACCATGTCAAAATCCTATGCCTGAGCTCTGAGACACTTGTGAGTGTCCTACACATCATCTACATGCTTCACATGCTCTTACCATGCATATCTAGTTGCTATACATCATGAACCATCATGTCATACCTCATCCATCTAACTAGGACTCCTAATTAGGCCACTTGAACATGTTTGCTTCATCGAAAATGACATCCTCAACACTTTGCCACTCATGACAACATGCAAGAACCTTCATCACACTTAATGACACCTCAAAAACATCACCAATACCTCTACAATACAATACACCATCTCAAGAACCATATTACTCCATCAAACAACTCAACTAGACCAAGCAATCTCAACATGACACTACCAATCAACCTTCATGTCTCTTGCTCCTTTTGATATCAATGAATCTTTAGAAAATACTGACAAAATCACACTTTGACATCAATGACAACACAATTCCAAAGTTGTAATGCTAGGAATAACATGTAACTCCCATATGACAACGACACATGTGACAATATGACAGATTCTATGATGTCTGCCATATGTCATATAAATCCATAAAATACCTATAACTCACCAAAGGTGAGATGAATCGCCATGTGTAAGGGAAAATAACCTAATAAAAGGTAAATGAAATCCCTCACACCAAAAAAAATCAAACACTTTCTACTTACATCATGCCTCTATATATTTCATTACATAGACGATTCCTAAGCAAGAAGACTAGACATTAACAACACTTATTTTACTCTTTCATTAATTAAATCCTTTCCTGATATTCTTATCATTTACTTTTCTGGAGTGACCACTTTACTTGTAGGACCATTGGACAACATGTGACCCAACTTGGTATTTTCTATTGTTATATCTCTCGAGTATCCCATAGACTACCACCCTTTAGGGATAGGAGCACCTCAGGTGTTACTATCTCCTTTGGGCACTCTATATCCTTTTCCCTCCTTTTCTTCGAATTTGAATTGCCACATTATTTGTTACTCTTTTCTGAGAGCCTCTTTTATCACCTTTATGTCGGACCTTTTTGGTTTTTAATAATGAAAATCAAACAAGGGAATCATATATATACATGAATTACTCACTATTATTAAAGGGCCTAGGACAACTCAAAGCTATTACTTAGTATCTTACTACTTGGACAAAGAGAAACATTTAAGAGACTGCATTTGGGCTACATTATTCACTGCATAAGGAGGGACATGTTTTTAAATTCCATCTCACACATTTATCATTGGGAGAAAATTAATTGTATCCCACTATCTTAGTGTGGCTTACACAAGGGAAACCTAGCTTCAAAGGCACAATTTAATCACACATCACACACACACATTGGAACTACATAGAGTCTAAAATGTAGTGCAATACTCAGATGAAAATCACATTAGGGTCACTACGTTGACGTCAATCCAACTCAAGAATGTGTATTATTTATTTTATATAATGTTTGTCTTGAGCCTTGTGTAGGTAGTCTAAGGTTTTTTTTGTAGAAATTTTAGGTGCGATACAGTGAAACCCTACGATCGAAGTGCAATGCAATAAAGAGTGAAAGGAAGGAATACAAGTTTAGACCCTAAAAAGACTAGAAGAAGTAGAGATGGTATGCAATGACACTAGTGCTCATTTCAAACACTAGCACCTGAGTGGTCATGTCCTCATATGAGACGGTCCTATTTGAAGGAGTCTTCAAAGCCTAGTTTTCTCAGATGAAGCAGTCGCCATAGTCTAGATCCAGTTTGTTCCACTCAGTTTCCATCTCAGAATCAACCTAGATCTCTTGAATACAAACTAAGTCACTCTTATATCCCTATCTGTACACACTTGTTTGTTTCTTATGCATGATATATCTTGCTTATTACTAGTGTGTTCATTTGATATTATTGATCTCAATCCTTTGACTAAATATTTAAATTTCATTAAATCATTTGGTGAAACCGATCCCTTGCATACTCTTTAACATATCCATTTTTCTCTAAACCCAAACCACAGTTGACATTAGAGTTCATATCTACATCTTATCTCAAGATCTAAACCTTATTTTCATCTATCACTTATCATAAATCATATCTGTAAAAAAATCCTAGGGTTTCATGCTTCATTCTACCCTTTGGGTCACTTTTTTGGGCTCCTGATTTTCAAAACACTATTTGTTTCATATCTCAAGCATAATGACTCTATTTTTAAATTCCTTTGGGCTGATTTTTCATTTTTACATATTTAATGAAAATATGTTTTAATTTATCCTATTTTTTGCACAAGTTTTAGAAATTCAAAATTACATTTTTTGGTAATTAAGGCATAGCTCAAAAAATACACATGTTTGAGAAAATCCCTCGGGGGTTTTTATTTTACATCATTAGATTCAAAAAAGCCTCTTTTTTTTATAAATCAAATTTTATTCCGAGATATGGTCGTTTTATTCATTCGATGACAATAGATTTTTTATCAACATCACGTTCAATACAAGTCTATTTATCTATTTGACTTGCTTGAGTCAACTTAGTTTATGGCTTACCATACAATTGATTACAATGCTTCCCCATTTTATATTCAGGTTCAAATTCATAATGTGCTTGTTAAACGTGCTTTAGTTGATAATGGATATGGCCCTTAATATATGTAGCATCTATTTTCTCCATCAGCTAGGTATTTATTCTACTTATTTAACTCCCTCTACTCTATATATTCATGTGTTTTATAATACACCTAAAAACGTGTTGGGATGAATCACTCTACCCATTACTGTAGGACATTCCACTCTTAATGTTTAATGTCACGTTATGCCTCATAATCTCAAATTATAGTATCCTTATAAGTCCTCCTTGGCTACATATTATGCATGCAATCCCTTTTACCCATTTCATAGCCTACAAGGCCCTTATAACACCTTCTTCCATTGATAATTTTACACCTCATGTTGCTACTTTTTTTGATATCCCTCCCATACATGATAAGGAAGGTACTACTTACATTTTACATCATTATCTTCTTGTGATGGACTACAATGGTACTAATTTAAATGATGAAATTTCTATTAGCACCCATGATACTCCTCCCCATTATGTCTTACTCTCATCCACGTGATTCTCAATCCATATTGCATATTGTTGCACACTTACCTATATCTAGAGTTTTTTTCCCCTGTGATGGTTACTACATATGTGATACCTAAGATGTTGGGAGACACTCATATCCTTCTTCACAATATCAACATGACCATAGATTTCAAATTTATTACTTTTAATAGCTCTAGATGTAATTGTAATGATCATATGCTTACTAAATCCAACCTGTTACATCACTTGTTGCAACCTCCTCACCACAAGTAAGAATACAATGCACCAATTTTATAGTGATTCATGATTCTCTTCTCTTACCCACTTTCCAAACTTATATACATGACTCATATGATATGGCTTACACCTCAACTTGTTTCATCCATGGGGTAAATCAATCCCCCTCTTTCCACATTTATGTATATGGTTTCTTGTATAGGCATAGGGGCTAATACTTACAACGTTACTACTTTTTATCCTCCCAAATTTCCCCTATTTCTTACCAATGTCCCACCTATTCAAGTTTCTCCTAATGGAAACACTCTTCTTGTTTATATCATTACACTTAATACTTGTTTATTTGGAATATTTGACTATATAGGGTTCTCCCCTCACTATGTTGACATTTTTCTACACATGGTAGCTCGTGTTACCCTTGATACCAGATGACACACTCTTATTCTAGGTTCGAACCATGACTGTTGAGAGCGCACTTACCTACATGAACATAAATTTACACACATTTACACTAGGGAAACATTTTTTCCCTTCCCTAGTTATATCACTTCATATTCTAATAATACAAAAAAACATTCAAATATTTTTAAAAATACAAAAACCACTAGCTTAGATCTTAGTTGGATGTATATTTACTTTTTTATACCATTTCCTATTGCATTTTTCCTATAGTATTAGTTTGATTCATAGTGTGTTCTATCCTTTTGCATATACATATGCACATTCACATGGTACTTTGAGTTGAATATAGGCTAGCTACATATTATCATACAATGCATGATGATTAACATTGTTCTCTTACCAATCCCACCGAGGCTCCTGGGGGAATCTACATTCCATATATTTCCATATTCGGGTTTTATCATTGTGACATCCACTAATTTCATTTATATTCCATTCACCTAAATACATTGTGGACATAATATCAATTATTATAACATGCTTACGGGTGCTTCATGTGTAGCACTTGTTCTTGCTAACTTACTTCCAACTATGGTTATCTAATTTGCTTGTGTAGCGTCTTTTATGTGTGTTCCCTGTTTGAAATTTTTTTGTGAGATATGCCCTATGCTTGATGGATTAGTTTATTTTATGGCCTTGAATGCCTTTATTTTATTATGGACATCATAAATTTTTATCCCTTGTATTCCAATAACTACTTGTCCTTTTGTTATGTTACTGCGTGTTTGAGTAGTTTTTATTACATCATGTCATGATTTTTATCACTAAAATTTTTTTCTAGCTTTTTTCTCAGTGTTTTTTCATGTGTCTTTTTTTATTGCCACACACATACCATATTCCCTCTGTAGTATTTCTTCTTCATATTTTACACATTATCTTTAGGTTCCCTTGTTTGGGTTGTGCTCACCTAGATCCATCTCACATACCCCAAATGAGTGGGGGAAAATCATCGGGTTGATTATTTCACCTTCTCAACAGTTTTTAAAACCATGAATAGAATGGTAAAAAGTAAAATTTGGCCAAACAAGAGCTAACAAAATGGTTCAGAATCATACTTGGGCCAAAAAATAACATACAGACAAAAACACCCATAATGCAGGATCATCAAGAACATGTAAATATCAATTTTTTAGTTCTAATGTGAATTTTTGTTTGTGAGTAGCTTGGGAATTCTAGAGTCCTAGGTGTGGAATTATGTGATGGTATAAAAGGTTGTAAGGACCTCATGCTATGTAAAAAAAAAAATGTTCCACCCATCCAAGTGGGTTTACTCATATTATAGTGAGTATTTATCATGGTTAAGAGCCAAAATTAGTTATGACTATCTCTATTTGAGTATATAAAAAATAGATATTCAAATGAAATGGAGAGAAATTAGTTTAGGAAATTAGGGGATTTTAGTTAGTCGAGGAAGAGAGATGTAGAAGATGCTTGAAGGCTCAGAAAATCCTGTGATGTATCCATGAAAACCCGTGTATGAAAAAAAAATTGGAACAAGCCTTTGTATTTCTTGAAAATGTGAATGAGGAATAAACATGGACATTATTCATGTGTTTATTTTGAGATTTTCATTATTTTCAGTAGTATATCAGTAAGCCTTTATCATGGATTGACTATTGCATTTATAATGATGATGTGGTATGGATTTATGAGAATGATGACTCTCTAATAGACTTGATAACTTTTTTTTGTTGCAAATTTACTGTTATTACAAGTGTGAATGGACTACGCGGGTTGTTAAAATATGTGAATGAGGTTTCAAGAGAGAAATAATATCATATGGGCTTTTAGATTACATAAGGAACAAAGATATTGGAGTTGTTTAAGGTAAATCTAGTCAAGAATATTTCTTATGATTTTGTATATGAGTAAATTTATTATGGTAAGAGGAGAGAAGGTGGATATACAGTGAGAGGAGGATATGAAGATAGTAGTATACATGTTACAAATCAAGGAGACTCATTTACGACAAGAAAAAAAATATGTATAGAATAAAGTAATAAATATACCATGTTTTGATTTTTCAAGATAATAGAAAAACTTTGTTTTCATTGATGGTGACATCATCAAGTTTTATTCTTGTTTGGAAATGATTAGGAACATGTTCTATTGAAGTTTCCTTTATTGATATATGTGGATCTTACAATGCATAGAATCTTGAATGAGTACATATTTCTGAGGGGTTATCATTATATATACTTCCTATATTGTATATACCAAATTAATGGTAGATCAAGACTCTACATGGTATGGTGGAGCTTTATAAACCTTGATACTTCCATAACAATATTTGTTGATGTAATTTTTAGGTAAAATATTCCTATCAGGTTTCAATATAGTCTGATAACTCAGAAACTATGGAAAAACTTAATAAATTTTTTGTTTTCTTTCAAATGAACCATACAAAACTTCCACAATTCGAAGAGAACCTTTGTCTAGAGTTGATGGAATATTTGAAAGTAATTTTATTCCATATGAATACCTATAGACCCTAAAGCACTAAGAAAATATAGATTAGTGATCTAGTAAGACAAAGCATATACATAATTAAGCTTAACAACAATAATCCATGGTGATTTTAGCCATGAATCAAAAAAGATAAATTAGGTATGAAGTTTATTATCTTTGTTTCGAGTGATGAGGGTAAATAAATTGTTAGAATGATGTTTGTGATTTAACGAAGGAGCAATATATCATAAAGAAGAATATAAAGAGGATGTATATGCATATATTACAAAGTGGGAGGTGATTATAAGGGTTGTATTCAATCGTATGAATTCTCCACCTAAATCTAGTACCATCATGGTATTAGTATGAATAAGCGTGTAATAATTAATTATCAATTTTTAATTGACATGATGGAATAGATGTTTGAAAAATTATTAGGAAAAGTATGCCAAGATAATATCTCCAAGGTGAAAAATTCAGGCCTATATTTCAGGCATAATAGGTATTTTGAGCTAATAACAGAGAAGCTAGGGAATCAAAATACAAAATTCAAGGAATATTTGTTAACAAGGGACATAAAATAATCAAACCTCTAGAACAAGGTATTTATTACATGAAGTTAGGGAGTGAAATTTTTTAGTAGAATGTTGTAGAATCTTTGGATGGATACATGTGTTATGACCATGAATAGAGTGATGATGAGAATGTACACAAGGATATGTATCAAGAATAAGGACAAGGTGATGTTAGATGAGTAACTATATTGAGAGGATATTATTCCTGAAGAGTAAATAAACTAGAATTCAGGACCTTATTAATGTATGAATATTTTGTAAGAAAGGACATCAATAATAAAGTTGATAAGACACATGAGATGACATTTTTTTTTTTTAACAAGACATTGAAAAGAAAGGTAACATTTTAAGAAATAGCAATATGTTTATATAAGTTGAACATATTAATGCATGAGAGTGAAACTTGGAGAAAAAAACTAATCAAGGAGATAGATATTTTATAACAAAGAGACCTTGTGAGTTGATGGTTTCGTATGTAAAATATATAAAGAGAATTACATTGGAAATAAGGGAAATCATACCTAAGATTTCTTTTCTGAGAAACTAAGGCCCCTAAAAATACCATTTTTGGCATGTCAATAAGGTTTTTGTATTTTTAATATGGTAGTTTAGTTTTCTCTGCATCAACCTATCATAAAAGAATGGTGGGTGCTAATGTCCCACTAAAGTAGTTTTTTCCTAGAGGAAAAAGCAAGCATTTGATAATTAGAACAAATTTTTAATGGCATTTTTACACAGAATCTAGTAAAAGATACTAAAATCAAGTTTAGTAATTAGAAAAAAGGAACAAAATTAGTGGTATGTTTCATACTTTGGGAAAAGGAACCCATTACTCTTCTTTATCAATTCACATTTTTCCAAACGGTATTAAATAAGGAGTAACACATAGGGAAAAACAATATGCCTAGAACAAAATGTCCATCCGTGGATAGTTACTATTGGTTTTGGTGACCATTTTTTAGTGGCACTTATCTATAGGGAAGTGACAATAGGTGGAGGAAAAAATTTTCCAACTCTCTCAACACTCTTCCTCTAGTGATAGGATGCCTAAATCCTGGAAGTATTCACATTATTTTGAGAATTATTCATTCTCGGCCCTTCCAGCCATCTCAAAGACAAAACTTCCTACAAGGAAACAATACACAAAAACATTATATAATTTCTCTCGTGACATTCAAGTGTATTCTACCCTTGATTCACTTATTTTTCAATACACATTTCTATTTTGACATATACTAAGTTAAAGTTTAGTAGGTGAAATAATTTGTCACAATTCATATTATTAGTTTTCCACTAATAGTCATGGGGCTAATACCCTCCTTCTTGGGTACGAGGAGACTCCCATTATTGAATATAAACTAACTAATATTGTGGGGTGGTCATTAGGCCTAAGAGCACACAGGAATACTCTAATGAACCTGTAACAAAGTGCGTGTACAATGTACAAAGGAGGAATTTTCTGTGAAGGGAGGTAAATATGAGTAGAAGAAACAGGGAGAGATGGTTAATGTTGTGAGTAGACCTATATAATTCACGTATATTAGCTAGAGTAGGTCCACATTTAATTAGAAGAACATAACAATGCAATCAACGACAAGAATAATAAATCACAGACACAAAGTTCTACGTATCTATTAATCAAGGACACAAATTTCCCTCTTGGTTGTACAAGATCATAATGCTTGTAAAGTTGGAGAGTGTAAAGGATAGAGGAACATAGATAAAAAAAATAGAGGAAATGCAACTTTTATTTCTTGATGTAGTAGTAAAAACCAATAAGTTACAATAATAAACAATTATCAACCCCTTAGAATGGAGAGACCATTACAATTTAAAGATTTACAATATGACTCTTCATCTTCCCCCACATGACCTTTCACCTTCATATCACTTATAACCTTTCACCTTCTAAACTTGAGATAATACACTCTATAGTTCAGGGTTGGGGACCTATCTAGAGTTCAGGAGGGGGAGACAGGGAGAACCTCGTATTCTCTCTCGGTGGAACCAAAGCTTTCTGCAAATTTTCTAACCTCTCCTTTATGGATAATATAAGTGGAGGTATATAAAGGGAGGGCCATACCTCACTATTATCCCTCCCCCATC